>RJWJ010007783.1:0-56014 GCA_004363605.1 Indri indri | reverse complement strand
ATCATGTATCATTAGGGAATTACAAAGTAAAACAACAATGAGATACCATTACACATTTATTAGAAATGTTGAAATCCAAAACGCTAATAATTCAAAATGCTGATGAAGATGCAGTACAACAGGAACCTTCATTCATTGTGGTAATAGTACTTTGAAAAACAGTTTGGCAGTTTGTTATAAAGCTAAACATAATTTACCATATAGCAATCTTACTTCTAGATATTTTCCCAATTGAGTTGAAAATGTGTCCACACAAAAACCTGCACATGAATGTTTATAGCAGCTTTATTTGTAATTACCAAAGCCGGAGGCAACCAAGATGTCCTTCAGTAGGTGACTGGATAAACAAACTCTGGTGCATCCATACAGTGGAACGTGATTGAGCAATAAGAAGAAATGAGTTATCAAGCCACAGAAAGACACAGAGGAAACTTAAATGAATATTGCTAACTGAAAGAAGCTAGTCTGAAAAAGTTGCACATTTTATGATTCTAACTATATGACATTTTGGAAAAGGCAAAACTATAGAGAAAGTAAAGGATCAGTGGATGCGAGGGGAGGGAAAAGAGGGATGAATAGGTGAAGCGCAGGAGATTCTTAGAAAGTGAAGCTATTCTGTATGAAACTATAATGATGGGTATATCTCATTATGTATTTGTCATAACCCATAGAACTGTAAAACACCATGAACCTTAATGTAAACTATGGACAAGTTAATAATAATGTATCAATATTTGTTCATTAATTGCAACAAATGTATCACTAATGCAAGATCTTAATAATAAACTTGGGGTGGTGGAATGAGGTGGATATATGGAACTGTATGTACTATCTGCTGAATTATTCTGTAAATTTAAAAGTACTAAAAAGAAAATAGATTATTGTTATAAGGTAATACGTCATGTCCAAGTGGAGTTTATCCCAGGAATGCAAAAATGGATTAATACTTGTAAATCAATATAATTTATCATACTAACAAACTAAAAAGAAAACATAGGTGCAGAAAACACATTTGACAAAATCCAGCATCCACTGCTGATTTTTTTTTAAAAAACTTTCAATAAACTAAAAATAGAAATGAACTTCCTCAATCTGATAAAATGTATTGACAAAAATCCTAGAGCTGACATCATACTTAATGGTGAAAGGCCGAATGCTTTTCCCCTAAGGTCAGGAACAAGCCCAACAATGGTTGCTCTTCCCATCTCTCTGCAACATTTTATTGGAGATTCTAGCCAGTACGGTAAGGCCAGAAGAGAAATAAAGGGCATACAGACTATGAGGAAGTCATAAAACCACCTTTACTCATAGATGGACATTATTATCTATGTTGAAAATCTATGGTATTCTGCGAAAAAGCTACTAAAGCTAATAGGTAAGTTTGACAAGGTTGCATGATATAAGATCAATATACAAAAAAAATTCATTTTTATATACTGTACTAGCAATGTAGAATTGAAAATCAAAATTAAAAAATATTATTTACAATACCATCAAAAACTATGAGATTTTTAGGGATAAATCTAACAAGAGGTGTAAAATACAGGTGAGTGGATAAACAAAATGTGACATATGGTTACAATGGAATATTGTTCAGTCTTAAAAAGGAAGGAAATTCTGGCATATGCTACAACATGAATGAACCCTGGGAGAAAACAAAAATTACCTATTGGGTACAAATGCATGCTATTCAGGTCCTGGGTACACTAAAATCCCAGACTTTACCACTATACAATTCATCCATGTAACCAAAACCCCTTGTACCCCTAAATCTATTGAAATTTAAAAAAGAAAATGAAATAAGCCAGACACAAAAGGACAAATATTTTATGATTCCATTTTTATGAGGTACCTAGAGTAGTCAAATTCATATAGACAAAAAGTAAAATGCTGGCTGCCAAGAACAGGGAAAAGAGAGGAATGGGGAGTTAGCATTAAATGAGTACAGAGTTTTGGTTAAGGAAGATGAAAAAGTTTGAGAAATGGATGGTGGTGAAGGTTGAGCAGCAATGTGAATGTGCTTAATGCCACTGAACTGCACACTTAAAAATGTTTAAAATATTAACAAATGGAAAACCGTATCTTGCTCATGGATGAGTAAAATCAACATTGTTAAAATGTCCATACTACCCAAAGTGATTTACAGATTCAATGCAATCCCCATCAAAATACTAATGTCATATTGCACAGATCTAGAAAAAAACTTCTACACTTCATTTGGAACCAGAAAAGAGCCCAAATAGCCAAAACAATACTAAGCAAAAAGAACAAATCTGGAGGCATCACATTACCAGACTTCAAACTATACTACAAGGCTATAGTAACCAAAGCAACATGATATTGGCACAAAAATAGAGACATAGACCAATGGAACAGAACAGAAAACTCAGATATAAAACCATTCACATACAGCTAACTGATCTTTGACAAAGCAGACAACAACATCCACCAGGGAAAAGAATGCCTATTCAATAAATGGTGCTGAAAAAATTGGATTAGCCACATGCAGAAGAATGAAACAAGATCTGTATCTCTCACTACTCACAAAAATTAATTCAAAATGGATAAAAGACTTAAGTGTAAGGCATGAAACCATGAGAATACTAGAAGAAACTGTTAGAAAAACTCTTCTAAAAATTGGCCTAGGCAAAGAATTGATGGAAAAAGACCCCAACGGCAATAACAGCAACAAAATAAATAAATAAATAAATAAATAGGGCTTGATTAAATTAAAAAGCTTCTGCACAGCAAAGGAAATACTCAACAGAGTAAATAGACAACCTACAGAATGGAAGAAAATAGTCTCAAGTTATACATCCAGTTAAGGGCTAATTCCCAGAATCTATGAGGAACCAAGCAAATCAGTGAGGAAAAAACAACCCCATTAAAAAGTGGGCAAAAGGCATGAACAGAAGCTTTTCAAAAGAAGAGACACAAATGGCCAATAAACATGAAAAAATGTTCAACATAACTAATCATCAGAGAAATGCAAATTAAAACCACAATGAGATATCACCTTACCCCTGTTAGAATGGCTTTTATTTAAAAAGTCCAAAAATAATGGATGTTGATGTGGATGCAGAGAGAAAGGAACATTTCTACACTGTTGGTGGGACTGCAAATTAGTACAACCTCTATGGAAAACAGTATGGAGATACCACAAAGAACTAAAAGTGGAACTACCATTCCATCCAGCAATCCCAATACTGGGTATTGACCCAAAGGAAAAAAAGTCATTTTTATCCAAAAGACACCTGCACTCAAATGTTTATTGCAGCACGATTCACAGTTGCAAAGATGTGGAATCAACCTAGGTGCCCATCAATTCATGAGTGGATTAACAACACGTGGTGTATGTATACCATGGAGTACTACTCAGCCATGGAAAAGGATGACTTAATGCCTTTTGCAACAATTTGGATGGCACTGGTTACCATTATCTTAAGTGAAGTATCTAAAGAATTGAGAAACAAACACCACATATACTCACTGTTAAATTGTAACTAACCAAAGAGCACACATATGCATAGAGGGAAATAAAACTCAACAGAAATCAAGCAGTGGGGAGGTGAAAGGAGGAGATGGGCGATAACATACTTAATGGGTACAATGAACACTATCTGTGTGACTTATAACCATGACTCAAGCATTATAAAAGTGATCCATGTAACCAAAAATATTTGTACTCCTGTAATACTTTGAAATAAAAAAATAATAAAAATAAAATGTTAACACCTATTTATATCTTACTACAATTTTTTTAAAAACTAGTAAGAGTATGTAAGAACCAAATTAAATAACAGTTTTCCCACAAGACCTTCCTTAGGAATCCAATGAAGAATGAGCTGCAGACTACCAAAGTAACTGCCAAGACATGACATGAAATCTGTTGCCCTATCTGCTGAAAGACCTAAAGATCTTGACCAAATCAATCTCAGTGAGCATCCACAGCACCCATATTATGACTTCTTACACTTTCCTACTTAAAGGAATCAAGATTCCTGAGAAAAATGGTTGATTTTTAAGCCTCAGGCAGAAAATATACAATCTGAGGCTAGACAAGATGTTTCTATATCAGAAAGCAAGGAAGCTATTAGAAACAAACCAGGCTAGTGTCAAAAAGACCCAAGAACAAACTTGAACAGGCTTCTACTGACCAAAGATAAGAAATTTTGAGGATCAATAAAGATAATAACTGATGAGTTGAAACATTTTAAATATGTTTAAATCCATTAGTTCACAATAGTACAAAAAATGTAAAATGAAGATTTGTTGATGCTCTTTGAAGGATGCAAATGAACTAACTTATTATTTTGAAACCAAAAGGGAAAAAAAAAGAATTTGTCCTGCCTGCCTTTTTCATACGAACTGTACTTTAGGGTAATTAAATAGCAGGGAAAGTTTGTCTTTATAGAAACATTTCAGCTTAGAAGAAATAACAGAGATAGAATATCACCATTTTGTAACCCCTAATAAATTAATAAATCTTTGCATTATTCAGATAAAATTATTTATGAAACAATCCCAATTTACTACATTTCTCTCATAGATTTTTAAAAATATTTTTAATTATTATGGATACATAACAGTTGTATGTATTTATAGGGTACATGTGATGTTTTCATATGGGCATACAATGTGAATTAATCAAATCAGGGTAATTCGGTATCTATCACCTCAGGTATTTAATATTTCTCTGTTTTAAGAATATTCAAATTCCACTCTTTTAGTTATTTTAAAGTATACCCTAACTTATTGTTGATGATAGTCACTTTTTTTAAACAGTGGGAGCAACTAATTCTTAACTCAAAGTGATAAGACCCTGAAGTTGAGTTTGGGAAACTGTCTTTTATGTATTTATAATGCTATTCACATACCCTGGTATTACACTTCATTTTTTCTAGGCATTTTGTTTGCAATAGGTGGTCAGTTTGCAATAAACACACATTCATTGAATATCTTTTATGTGGAAGGCACTGTTCCAGGTTTTGTGGGACCTTACTCATGCCCCAGTGAACTTGCAGTGTTGGTGGGGAGATTCATTTATTGACCATAGCGTATGCCAGAAATTGTGCTAGGCATTGGAGATACCGAGATAAATAAAATATAACCACCTCGAAGAGTTACAGTCTTATAGGGGAGAGAGATGAATAAACAAGGTTGCAGTAGAGCCTAACAACCCATCCCATGCTCTAGATACTGCTCTTAGTGCTCAGAGCAAAGATTTGTTTACATAACAATGACTACTGAGTGCTTACTGCGTGCCAGGCACTGTTCTAGGTGTCAAGAATATTGCAGTGAACACATTGGATAAAAATCTCTACCTTCATGTAGCTTATATTCTTATTGAGGGTAGAGACAAACATGTAAGTACAGTGCATAGTATGCCAGGTGTTGATAAGTGCTTGAAGAAAAATTAAGCAAGGACAGGGGATTGCCAGAAGATGGGGAGGGACTCATAATCTAGTGATAGGAAAGACATAAATGATACTTTTTAAAAACAAAACTGCTTCACAAAGAACACATATGGAATATTTTTTGGATATACCAGGAGGGACATCTAATCTCAGCTTGGAGAAGGGGAGTATCAGGGAAGCTTTTTAGATGTGGAACTGCCTGATCCAAGTTTTATAAAAGGCCATGAAGAGGCATTAGTAGAAAGGGCGAGATCCCGCAGAAGGAGCAGCATGCACAAATACCAGGGTATACGAGACGTCACGGGGCATCCAGGGAACTGAGCAATTCAGTATGAGGTGAGAGATGAAGCTGGCATGTTGGGGCACGGTGGGCCCTGAGAGGGTGCATGAGTTTTATCTCAAAGTCTATGGAGAACTATCAAAAGATATTAAGCATGGAAGCGATATAATTGGATTCTATTTTAGAAAGGTCACTTTTTGCAGTATGGAAGTGATTGAAAGAAACCAAGACCACAAGCAGGGAGATATGACTAATAGATCCAAAAGACAAATGGTAAAGTCTAATTTAAGGCATTGGCTGTAGGGGTAGAGAGGAAATCCATTTGAGACATGCTTACAAGAAAATGAACAAGATTTAGTGACCACTGTATGTGGGATTTGAAAGAGAAATCAAGGATGATGCCGAGATTTAAGGCTATGGTGACTAGGACCCATTTACTAAATGAAAGAGCTCAGAGGAGAACAGGTTTAGGGGAAGTAATAATTCCGTGTGAGACTTGTTTACTTTGGAGCACTCGTGGACATCCAAGTGGAGCTGTCCAGGAGATGGAGCAAGTCTGGAGCTTGGGAGAAAAATCTGGATGTGCGATATAGATTTGGAAGTATCAGCCTATAATAAATGAAATCATCGACATGGATGAGATCATGGAGGAAAGTTGAGATATAAAATGGGAAGAAGGAACCAGGGGGAAAACACTTTCTGCCACTCACAAGTGGCAAAAAGGCAGCCCAGGATGAAGGCTGCTGAGATATAGAATCAGGAGTAGAAGAGAACCCAGAAAGGATGGTATCACAGAAGCCAACATCAGAGAGAAGTTCAAGTGGGAGGAAGTGGCCATCATCAACAAGTGTCAGGTAGCACTTATCACCTTTTGTTTCTTAATTGGCTTTCCCACTAAATGTGTGCTCTGGCGGGGGGGGCATTTGTATTTCTTAATATCATATTCTCAGCTCCATTTACAGTACATGGCACACAGAAGATGCTTGAGTTTCACTGAATTAACAAAGATTAAAGCTAAAAGAATCCTCTGGATCTGGTAGCAAATGGGTCACTGATAACCTTGATAAGAATAATTTCTGAGGAATGATGGGGATGGAAGCCATAGAGCAGCAGGTTGTAGTGTAGAAAAAAAAAATAGAAAAATCTTTTCAGAGGTTTAATTTAAAGGGGAAAGGATAAAACAACAACTAGAAGTCAAGTAGGGTAGAAAAGTCATGGGAAGATTTTGGCCATTAAACCTTTTATTTTTCAAAAGGTTGTAGTGATCTGCTCAGGAAAAGAAGAGAATTGATGGAGGGAATATTCTCTGAATGGGGAAGGAGACAGAATCCAAAGCTTGGGTAGAGGAAAGACATAAACATGGGAATAGTTGCATAAAAAATAAAAAGTTAAGTATAGAAACGGCTATGAAGGAACTACCATCCATCAGTCATTATAAGACTAATTGTCAAAGAGCTGATAGTCAAAAGGGTTCAATGTTCATGACGGGGTAAAATCATTTGTATGAATCTGGAAATGTTTTTTGGAGGCTGTGGGTCTTCACCTGTGTGTTGGGTGGAGAAGGTGAAAAAGCAGAGGGAGAGCATTCTAGGAGAGACGCCTGCAGAGGCTGTGCTTTGTAATGAAAAAGAGTGCCATGCTGCAAATTTATCAAATGCAGTAAATTTCAGCCAATATTTTTTTCTGTCCCCACCTGCCTTTCCTCGCCCTCTGGGACTTTCATTACACGTATTTTAGACTGCTTTATGTTGCCCATAGCTCACTGATGCTCTATTCATTCTTTTTCCTAGTGTTTTAGTCTTTGAGTTTCATTTTGGTTTGTTTCTATTGTGGCCTTCAAATCCACTGATCTTTTCTTCTTGCAATGTCTAATCTGCTGTTAATTCCAGCCATAGTCAGTGCACTTTTCAACTCTAGAGGTTTGACTTGGATCTTTTTTGATAGCTTCCATTTCTTTTTGTCATGCTCATGCTTTCCTCTAACTCTTGGGACATATGAGATGTTATGTATGATAGCTGCTATAATGTCTTTGTCTACTAACTCCATCATCTATGTCACTTCTGAATTTATTTCTATTGATTTCCTCCTCATCAGAGTGCTTCGATCTTATGTTCCTGCTTCTATGCATGTCTAGTAAATTTTTATTTAATGTAAAACATTGTAAGTTTAATATTTTGGGGTGCTGGATATGTTTTTAATCCTTTAAATGGTTTTGGTCTTTGCACTGGAATGCAGTTACAGTACTTGGAAACAGTTTGATATTTTCAAGTCTTGCTCTTAAGATTTGTTTGGTGGGTGCAGAACAGCCATTAGTCTAGGGGTACTTTGACACTACTATTGAGACAATACCCTCTGGAAGGCTCTACTTAGTTCCTTATGTATTAGGAAGTTTTTCTACTCTGGCTCATAGGAACATAGAGTATTTCCAGCCCTGTGTGTGTACCAAGAATTGCTCTACCTGATCCTTTCCAGTGTTTTTTTCCCTCCAGCCTTGGTGGTTTCCTCACATCCGTGCACTAATTATTACTTAGCTGAACACTAAAGGGGACATTCTGCAGATACCTGGAGCCCTCTCTTTGCAACTTTTTTCTCTCCAGTACTCTATCCCCCATGAAGTCTAACTGCCTTAGCCCCTCTAAACTCTGAACTCTGTCTCCTTGACTCAGGGAGCTCACCAAACTATGCTGGGTCCCCGTTCCCTGTGTAGTGGCCCAGAAACTCTTTAGGCAGTAGGCTGGGTCATTTATCAGGTTCATCTTGGCTTTTTTTTCCCCTCCTTTTTTGGGGGATCTGTGTCCCTTGTTGTCTGTTTTCCAATTTCTGAAAATCATTGTTTCATAGATTTTGACAGATTTTTAGTTGTTTAAGGATGGAGGGTAAATTTCATCCCTGTTACTCTATCATGGCCATAAGTGGAAGTTTAATGCTTCAACTTTCATGAGACCCTTAAATTTAATTAGAACGTGAGCTCCTTGAAATTAAGGTAGGACCTAGAATAGAACCTAGCATACAGTAAACATTCAATAAATATTTTTTGAATGAATGAGGTCCTGTTTCCTCCCAACGTTGTCCTCAACGAACTTTTTTCTTTTTAATTCTAACATTTCCCAAGAATACTATCAATTGTGATTCTCTCTTCTGAAATATTAACTCCCCTCTTCTTATCATCTTGGTGTGGTTAACGGACTTTCATACCATTTCTAAAATGTTTAGAAAAAAAAGTCAAAGAGAAGACCTACATAAATGTAGGTGCCTCTGGTGAACTTAATCTACTGAGATCTTCATGAGCAGAATCTCTAATCAGTTGTGTACCATCACACAGTGGTCTAATCCAGTGGCCTAAATTTTCCTTAGAGGAAATGATTCATATGCCTCATCTGCCAAAATAATTTGGCCTGGCCTTGGTCTAGCTGTATGATTTATGTCCTGAAGACTAGAAAGTGCTAGGGAATGGCTAGTATTGGCACACTGACTCTGTCTCTTTCAGGCTACCAGGCTACCTGCTAAAAATGTCTTGGGTGAAATCATCTCCTAAATCAGATCCTCTTTTAGAAGCATAAAATAAATTCAGTTCCAAGTTGATAACTATGTTAGCACATAGCAGACATTTGAGCTTTCTCCATCATTCCTACAGCTGGTCTTCTTCTATCCCTACTAGCATGTTTGACCTTTGAAACACATGACAAGAGTGGAACTACATATATCATTCTAACGCTAAGGAAAAAAACCTTGTTTTCCATTTTTAAAAAATTAGATGTAGAATTAAATGAAAACACTTTTTTAAGTGAAAATAATTTCATTTAAATATATTCTCTTAACATATTCTCCCCAAATTAAAATGGAATATAGTAAGAGAGCCCCCTGACAAGCCACAGCATAAATGACTTATTACTGCTGCTCTTAAGGGGACTATTTCCCGACTACTGCCCCTGCTCTATATTAATTCTACATTCATTTTTCACTTTGAAATAATGAATCTAGATCCTTAAGTCCTGGAAAAAATTGGCATCAATAAAGCAACTTTACTGATAGTCCCTAGACTTATCACAGCAAGATAGATTAGGCCTGGAAGAATGATATGTTTGAAGAGGTTTCTGGAGACTTCCTTTCAGTTTTTGATGAAGAAGAACAATGAGTCTGTTTATTTAAGCTCACTGTTGAATCAAAGTTAAAACACACAACCCATTTTTTTTTTTATTTTTCCTAGACATGATATGATAATATCTAAAAGTTTTCTTCTGGATGAGATGCTCAAGTCAATGTATTTCTCATATAAACTGGCCTCATAATAACCATACATTTCTGGTAGTACGTGCCTCTCTTCAATCTTCTTTTACACAGTCAAAACTGAATGGGAAAGAAAGGGATCTCTTAGAGTTTCTTTTCTTTAAGTAAAAGAATTTAATTATTTTTCAACTTTATGGAATACACTGCCCTAACAGTCCAATAAAGCAATGATAGTAGTAGCAAAACAAAACTCTGTAAAGTTAATTTATTAAGCAGAAATTTAGTTTGATTTTACAGATGAAAGAATGCTGAAACATTTTGAGCACAGAACTTCCAAGGTTCAGGTGGATGTCATCTGTAACACAGGGAGAGAAGAGGCTGAGTTTAATTTATTTTTCCCTCCTTTTATTTGCAATGATAATTTCAGGGCAGAGCTTTTCAATGTTGACTGTAATTATTAGGCCAAGAGATTTTAGTCGACAAGGTTACAACATTGAGTGCAGAGGAAAAGTGGGACAAAGTCAAAATAAGATCCTTCTGGAGCTATTACACCATTGGGAACAGCTTGTTCACTGGTTGCACGGATGAAGTCATTTTTGTTGTACTGATATTAAAGGCTTGACATGAGAATCTTTCAGTTCCATCTTGCTTTGCAATATAATGCTGCTGACAGGTATTTAAGAACTGCCTGTTCTTCCAAAAGGTTCACTGTCTACTGAGTACTATCAGACCGTCCATAGACACAGTTAAACTATTCCCAACCACTTTGAAGCACCGCAGATCCTCCGCGTGGTAGGCACACCTCGGGTTGTAATTCTCCCTTTTGGATTTGACAATTATCATTTAACTTTTGGAGTTTTTTCCTTGCTTAGCTTTTTTTTTTTTTTTTTTTTTTGAGACCACTTCTATTTAAAAACAAACTTTCTTCTTAAATGCAAAGAGCCTTGCAAAACATAGTAAAACACTTTACATGATGTTTCAGATCCTTGCTTAAGTTTATTTTCATTACATAGTCAGTCCCATTTAGTGGAGAATCCTTGAGGCTATTTCACATTCTGTTAAATGCTAACACACACCAAATTTTTAGAATCATAGGAGATTGTTGTATGAAGCAGGAAGGTTTGCAAAATTAGGACAAATTAAGCTAACTGTCAGTGTTATGATCAAACATTATAATTTCCACTGGCACACAAGAAAGAAAAAGAATTGGAAGCCCTGCAATTGAATCCAGGAATATCCTTTCTGAACATTTGCTTGCTGTTTATCAATGTTAAAGCAAAACGATCCTTTAAGTACTGTTTTTTGAGAATTTGCTATTGTTATTTGATGTTCTAATAGAGATATTGGCTCCAGCCTCTTTGCAGGAGAGAAGTATTTTGCAATAACCTCTTTTTTCAAAAGGTTGAGTTTATTTGAACATATCAGACTACAACTTGCCTGATATAAAAGTTATTAATATGAGACCTTTTCTCCTCCTTGCCTTTCTTGCTTTTTAATAGCCCCAAATAATAAACCCTTTCAAATTTTTTGTTTAATGAATTTTTATAATATGCAAACTGTACTGAACACCATGGTCATTAAAACAAGCCTGCAGTTGCACTAATCTCCATGAAAACATTGAAATGCAGATAAACAACACTTGACAATAGATGATAAGAATGAATTAACCTGTTTATCACAGTTTGAATTTCTTCCTAGTGCACATGTTGGCAAGTTCCTTACAAGGACAAAAGTTCAGAAAAATCAGAGGAGATAGAACAATTTTATTTCAATAGAAAGTAACACAATTTTTCTATAGCAGTTTTGTTCAATAAAATGATAATATAAACAATATAAATTATTTAAAATTTTCTAGTACCCGTATTTTAAAAAATAAAAAGAAACGTGAAATTTATTTTAATAATACATTGTATTTAACCCAATATATCTAAAATCATATTCAACATGTAACCAGTACAAAAAGCATTAATGACATATTTTACATTCTTTTTCTTATCCTAAGTCTCTGAAATATGCTGTGTAATTTACACTCACAGCAAATCTGAATTCAGACTAACCACATTTCAAATTCTTAATAGCCACATGTGGCTAGTGGCTACTCTGTTGGCCAGAGCAATTCTATATAGTAGTACATATTTATTGCATTTGAAAAAGAAATCGAGTTTCTTCAATGGAGAGCCCTTGCAGTTTTTCCCTTGGTCTTGTTTAGAAGATATATTGCCCCATTCCTCAGTCCCCAAGGGCCTGAGATGTTCCTGTCTAGAATGATTATGTCTTAGGGTGCTGTGCATGTTACAAGGAAGCAGGTCCACTAGAACCTGGTGGTATTTTGCTTCCCTGTGTCTCCTACATTGTACTTCAAGCCAAAGGTAAATCTTGGTTGCTGGTTATGGTATTAATTTTCTAGAACATTTCCCATTTCAAGGCCTCTGGCCCAGCAACCTACTGCTGAAGCTGATTTGAACCTAAGAGGAGGCTCATCCAATTCCAGTGGGCCAAAGACTGTTGTCAGCCTCAACAGCCTATTGACCAGCACACATTCAGGGCCCATTATAGGCTAGGCACTGGCTTAGTTCATAACTAAGGGTCCTCATTGCTCAGGTCCTCATTTGCCTTCAGCAGCACTTTGATAGTAACCATCTAGTTCCATGATTGCATGGCACTTCCCTGCACTCTCTCTGCACATGCTCCAGCCATATGCAAGTAGCTTCTTGCCATCTCCTGACTGTGCCGTATCATCCTTATCATGCCAGGTTTATATACACAGTTTCCTTTGTCTAGAATGCACTTTTCCCTCTTGTTTACTTGTCAAAATCCCATTCATCATTTCTGTGAAATCCAATGTTATGTCCCAGCTTCCCTACTTATTCTGCGGGATGTTCTGTGCTAATCTGAAAACACCTTTGTTTCTCAGAAGAGGAGCTACTATTACTTCCATGAGCAAATCCAGTGGTGCTCAAACTTCAAATAGCATTAATGCCCTATTCGTATCAAGAGAAAAATAAGTAAAGTTTCCTTTTAAAGGGTCACTTGAAAGATATTTGAAGAGATGAATTAATAATTTTTAATACAGTCACATTAAGAAGGCACTAAAAATGAGATGTGGGCCTCTGACTCCTTCTTGCAGGCTGAGTCCATACAAGCATTCATTTTGTGAATGTTCATTATCCCTTTATGTTTTTCAGTGCAGTTTTCCATTCGTGCTTTCTCAGCAGAGCTATCAGCAATCCACTGTCATACCTAAGCATATTCCAAATCGAACTCATCACTCTCTCTCTAAAACCTGTTCTTGTGGACTCTCTGAGTTCTGGAAAGGACATCACTTAGAGTTATACTCAGTGTGTTCTTCTGTGTCACTCTTGACAACAAATAAATTGCCAAGTTTTTTAATTCCACTTCTGCATCTGTAACAATTGTTCCTCCCTGCTGTTTGCATTGCCAACATTCTGGTTTAGGCCCATGTTACCTCTTTCTTATACCCTTGGAATCATCTCCATCCCAGTTTCCCTACAACCCCTAAATTCCAACATCTATGAAGGTTACCTTTCCAAAGCCCAGCTCTAGGCACGTCATCTCAAAAACCCCCAGCTCTTCCCCATCACCTAATAAACAAAGTCCAAATTCTTTAGCATGATAGTCAAGGCCCACTCATGCTCCGACTCCAGTATAACATTATAATGTGATCCCCTCCTACTCTCTTACATGTACTCCAGCTGAAATGTACTAATCAACTCCCAAATACACCCTTCCCATTCTAGCATCTGGGTCTTGTCTGTGGTGCTCTTACTTCCCTAACTTCTTGCTGATTGAAATATGACCTCATCCTTCAAGTCCCAGTCAAAACTACTACTTCTTCCATAAAGTCCTTCTGCATTTTCCAGCAGAAGATAATCTTTGGGTCCTTGTATATACTTTATTTTTATCTCCAATATGACCCTTCCTATAGTTTACATCATCAGCTTATTTGTGTGCGTGTTTTTGTCAATATCTTATCACTGCTCAGATTATAAAGTTCATTTCATTCATTTAACAAATATTTATTGAGTACCTATGATGTGCTAGTGCAAAATAAAAAATAGTGAGCAAGAAAGGTATGGAATATTTATTTTAGAGGGCCATGATACTGTACCTAGCATGTATCTTGCACTTTGTAAGCACTTGATGATTATTTGTTGAAGGCATGACCGAATTCCTAATGTATCTGAAAAACATATAACCAGAAAGTTTTATTTTGAGAACAGAAAAAATAAGAATATTAAGTAAATGAAAAAAGATTGAGAGTAATAGAACTAGAAGTTCTCAACATAGATGTGTTGGACTCTTGCACGATTTGGCCATGGAGACCCTGGCAAGCCCTCATACAGAGAGCCCTTTGCTCTCTGTTGACACACATTTCTAACAATAATAATCATGACAATAACCACAGTGAACTTGGACATTTGATTCCCAAACTCATTTCAGATGAGAAGCAGCAAATTAGGAGTAGGGAGTAGAAATGGCACAGTCAGTCACACAGGCATCAGTGTGGAGGATTGACAGCAGCAAGGGAGGACCCAGAAAAGCAAAAAAACAAAACAACAATAAAAACCCAGAAATCTGCAGCCATTTAGAATAGGGACAAACAGTTCTTCATACCTCAGAAGGGCCTGAGGGTTTCTCAGCGTTACAGCTCAATACTACTTTTAATGACAACCCCAAGTCATCTAGCTGGATTATGTTTATAATGCACTATTTTAGCAGGCAGGGAAGATTAATATATTAGAAATGTTTTCATCCAAGACAATTAAAAGTAAAACTTTTGGTGTTTAAAAGGATAAGTCCTCAGCCATCTATTAACTTACATTAAAGGGCCTTATCCAGCATGACTCTCCTCCCAGCCCCTATCCAAAGCCTCTGGAGCCAGGGTTTCATTGCACTTCCTTGTATTACTTGATACATTTGCCTCAGAATATTTGTTGGCTCTCAGTATTTCATTCAATTTCCATTCAATAAGTTTTATTCCCATTTTATTTGCACAACACTCTAAGAGGGCCAATATAGGACACAAACAGTTTGAAAAATCAAGTCCCTAGGCTTGTCTTGGGGATGTTCAAGGTCTAATTGAGGAGATAAGACCTGCATCCTTGAACCAACACCGGACACAATAACATGAGACACGTGTAAGTGCATGGCGAAGCACAAAGTTTGAAGGAAGGATTGCTCAGGAAAGGACTAGGGATAATCAGGAAAGATTTCTTAGAGATGAGCTTCTCAGCCAGAAGTAGAAGATTTAGGGAGGGCATTTTGGGAAAAGAAAACAGCACAAGGAGTAATACATAGTAGAGGCAAGAAAGAGCAAATTGTGTTCAGGCAATGCTAAAGCTCCAGCCTGGCGACTGGGGCGGAGCCCTGTTGGAAATAATAAGAGATATATTTAGAGCATTTCCACAGTTTTGAACAAATAAATCTCTGTGATCTTTATGAGCTCATGTCTTAGTCTACCTTGGGTGTCAAAACAAATACCATAGACTGAGCAGCTTAAACAATAGAAATTTATTTCTCACCATTCTGGAGGTTGGGAAGTCCAAGATCAATGATGGTCCTGACCAATTTGGTTTCTGGTGAGGTCTCTTTTCCTACTTTGTAGATGGCAGGCTCTTTACTGTGTCCTCACATGGGGGAAAGAGAGAGAAGAGAGCAAGCTCTCTGGTGTTTCTTCTTATAATGGCACTAATCCCGTCATGAGGGACTCACCCTCATGACCTCATCTAACCCTAATTTTCTCCCAAAGGCCTCATCTCCAAAAACCATCACATTGTGGGTTAGGACGCCAATATATGAATTTTGCTAGTACCAAAACATTCGGTTCATAACAGATCATATGAATGTAAATCCCTGCATTGTTCGAAAATCCGAAATAATCAAGTTTGATGTACAGATTGCTATTGTTTTCAATCACATCGTTTTGCTAGAAAGTTATGTAACGGCTAATTACAAGCTGCAAAGCTGACTTGATTTGCCTTTTCTGCATTCATTTTACAAATAAAACCATAGGAAATGTAAAGTTCTCCTTTGTCTAGATGCTCCTGGCGGACTCTACTTCTAGAAGACAACACATAGTGCTGCGGAGTGTCTGAAGCTTTCAGTGATGGTTAACAGATTCATGGGTAATTGACTATGAGCACAAACACTTTCTAAATCTTGTTAACTGATGAGGACTGGAGATTTATTAGTGTGTTAAAATGAGATTCTACAATAATAACTGTGCTTTTACCTTTTTCACTAGAGTATAAGCTCTGAGAGGATGAAGTAAGTGTTTTCTCTAGTGTCTAGCCCAGTTCCTAGCAGCAAGATGGAACTTAGTGTTAAATGAATAACTGAATAAATAAATATAAAACAAATTTATTTATTAACACTTGACTAAAGTAAAATATATTTCTCAAAATAAACTTGGTCTGAATTGGCTGAGATTTTTGTGACTGGTGGGTCATGCTTTTATAACAAATTAAAAACAAACCACAAAATCAGGGATTTTAAAGTAATCACGTTTGTTGTAAATCCAATACACGTATCCTGTTGAATTGGCTGCTTCGTGTAATTGAGAGCCAATTTCAATGTTCACATGACAATGAAAATCTCAAGCCTAAATTTATTAAAATGTTGCCTTGGCAGAACACCAGGCCTCTTAATAGCAAAATATGGAGAGAAAGGATATTAGTCTCCAAAGACCTGAGTATGATTTTGAAAATAAACTTATGTTCTTTAAAAGATCATTCATAAGGAGACACATCCATGGAACTATAAAGCTATTTAAATGAAAAATAATTTAAAGGAGAGAACCAAACAAAATTTTTGTATGCTGTTTAGTTGGAGTTCCTGTTTAAGGAAGGCCCAAGGGTCAAAATATTTAAATGTTTTAGGGCCCACCTGTGCAACTCAAGCCCTGAATAGTTACTAACCCACTAATCAAATAATTCCTGATCTACACATACCTGATAAATAATTTCTAAATATACTAGGATATTTAGAAGCACTGCATGTTCAACCAGACAGATCTCAGAAAAAGAGACTACCTCATTTCTAAAAACCATGGCTATCATGTGTTACCAGGTATCTGCCTGGCACTATGTCAGGTACTGTACAGACATTATTTGAGCAGACAAGGAAACCAAGGCTTAAAAATAGTTTAATTACCACAAATCAACAAGCCTTTAAATGGGAAAGCAGGATTCAAACTCAAAATTGTTTAACTGTAAAGCGTTTGCTATTGAACACTCCATTTTATTCCATTGTTCCTCAAAGGGTAGTCCTTGAACTGACAGCAACACCATCACCTGAGATCTTCTTAGAAATCAACCCACCCCTACCTACTGAATCAGAACTCTGGTTGTGGGACCCAGGAATATGTTTTAACCAGCTCTCCAAGAGATTCTACTGCATGCTGAAGTTTGAGAAGGACATCTCTACTCTATGTCACCAAACTTTACCAAATATATGTAATATTTCACTCTACCAGTGCAGATTCTTACAAAATCGAGAAAATAAATATCACATCCATTTCTTCATTTAAGCCATGTGCACGATAGTCACTGTATCAGTGGTCATAATCCCTGCAAATGGAACATATAAAATGAGCTCCAAGGAAAATGGCACAATAACATTATTATTCATCTAAAATATGAACAAGGGTTACAGTTATTTGAGTTCTTTCAAGACCTAACTACACATATTGATTTGGGATTAAAACCGTAATCACTTACCTCATACTAAGCTTTAACAGATAAAACAGATTTTTAATATAATCTGAGAAATGAGTGTCATGCCAAGAGGGCAAGAAAAGGCAAGCACAACCATCCAGTGGACTGTGATGGAAGTGAAATATAATATATGAAAATGACAATCAGAATTCCAATCTATTGCTATGAGTGGTTATCTTGCCAAATAATGAAATGTATTGACACTAATACCGAGCTGTCATTGGCATGTTATACAGACATTGAAATTTTCTAAGCAAAGTTACTGGAAGTCATTCAAATATTTATAATGGCGTAATAGGTGAACTGGAGACTTTCTCTTTTAAAAAATGTTTGTTCCAAGCTCCTTGATGAGAAAATATTTGGAATAAAGTACAATAAACTTATATACAGACTTCTATGGCTGAAATTGATTTTTGTTTCCCTGGGAATTCAAGAATCTTTTAATAGTCGAAAGCTGGTGTACAGCTGCAAAAGGTTGGCATAGTGTGAAGCCAATATTTATGCTTTCTTGATAGAACAAATAAGAGTTCTCACTCTGTTTTCTATCTTACTTATGCTGAAAGTCTGGCAACCCTAGGATATAATACTTATTTCTTCAAAATGTTTCTAAATTGTTGTTCACTATTTTGCATTTCATCTCAAAGTTGCTTTATTTATAATATTATTAAACCTCAAAGAAACCCACATGGTGGAAGAGAATGGAGAAATTTTGAAATTTCACTGTTTTATTCTTTTTTAAAAAAAATTTACTTGAAAGTGAAAATTGTTCTAGTCCATTTTTTATTTTCAAAGAATGTGTCTGTGCTTTGCAATAGGATGGCTTAAACAGATGGGTAAATTATATTACACAATAAATGTTATGGCTGATGTATAATTCTGCAGAAATTGCCCTCTTTCTAACGGGTATGTGAAGGTTTATATATATACTTGCTGTTTATATATTTAAATAAAGCAACACAGCCTTGCAAAAATACAGACATATTTTTGTCCAAATGCAGATCAAGAAATATGGCTATCTGCAGCTCCCACTCCTGAGTAATTTCCAGGTTCCTTTGAGCCTTATTTATTCCTACTGCTTACCGTTTTTCTACTATATTGAGGTCCTACTTAGGGCCAGCATCCTGCTGTGTGCTTTACCTGGAGGTTATATGTGCAGGTGTGGTACTGACACATGGTAAGCACTCAGACAAATGTTGTTGTCTACAAAATAATATTTGTGTTCTCAGCAGATGTGTCGCAAAGTAATTTATACCTCTCAGGATCCTAGCTCTCAGTAGCAGTGTTTTGACATAATATGCATCATCTTTTAATGAAAAGAATAAAAGCAGGAATCCAACCTATCATATAAAGTAGTGGTTAAGATAATGGGCATTGATACCAGATAGCATTCCAATTCATGCTCTACTGCTTACTACTTATGTGATCTTGAACCCATCACTTAAGCTTCCTGTGCCTCATTTCCAATCTCATAGGCCTGTTGTGAAGATCAACTAAGAGCTTGTGCTTGAAACTACCTGCCAGGAGGTAGGCAGTCTATATACAGCAGTCATCATTATTATTCTCTGGGCCTCATTTTCATCACCTGTAAAATGGATGCAATAAACAAACTATATGGAATTGTTGTGGGGAAGCCTACAGGTTCCATGAAGTCAAGAATCATGTATGTCTTTTCACTATTGTATGGTAGCATATGATGCCTGGCATATGGTAGGTATGAATAAAAATTTAAGTGAATGAATAAATTAATTATATGTATATAAATCATTCAGCACAGTGCCTGGCACATAGCAATTGTTCAATAAATGAGGGCTATTTTAAGTATTTTTAACTATTTTGTGGAATCCTTTAATAGAGCATTGTTCAAGCCTGACTTGTGTCCATAGCACTGTCAGGGTGGGAAGTCTTCATTCCCTGGAACCAAGACCTCTAAGAAGCTCTATCCAGTGGGATCATGGAATACCTTCTTTCTTGACTAGAAAGGAGTTAGTGGTAAAAGCATTGGGCTGGAAATTCAGAAGATCAAGATCCAAGTCCCGGCTTGACAATTTCCTAGTTGTTGGCTTTGGACAAGTCATTTCACCTCTTTGAGTCTATTACCTCAATTGTGAAATGATTGGCTTGAACTGAAAGATTCTCTTCTGACTCTGGATCATTGTAGTTATTGTGAACGGCTCTCTTTAGAGTTGTGTAGTACACACCTGCACAGGTGTGTGTGGCAACCCTGGGGAAAAAGCAATCAGAAAATGCATCCAAGAGAAAATTAAAATTGAACAAAGTATTTCTACGTATGGAGAAAGAAAGCAGGGGCTTTCCAGACTGAGGAAAGAGCCTGTGTGGAAGCCGAGAGTCAGGGAAGGGCAGCTAGTAGACCACGTAGATGCAAGTTATGCTGAGACAAGGAGATAATGGATGAAAGGTGAAGTTACTTTACCACTCAATAGTGGAGTACGTTGACTGCCACACTGAGAAGTGTGGAGTTTTTGTTTTGTTTTTGTTTGGTTCTTGTTTTGTTTTTTGGTAAGCGTTCAGGAGCAATTATTCCTTTTGAAGGAAGGAAATAATGTGAGCCTACTCATGTTTTGGGAACCTCACTCTGGCTGTTGTATGGAAGATGACCTGAAGAAATAAAAGGCAGAGAAACCACGACCACCATGCAGCCAAGAGATGATAAGGACCTAACTAGGATAATGACAAAGTGGATAGAAAGAAGAGGACAAAGAGGACTTTGGGACTTACTGTCTGTTCCAAGTGAGAGTGAGGAGTGAAAGATTGCTCCAAAGGCAACCTGGAAGACAGTGGGAGTCATTATTTGCAAAAGGGGACAGGAGCTTTTAAAAGGGGGCTGATGTGTTCAGTTTAGCATGTATTACATTTGAGGTACCAGCAGGACATCTACCTAAATACCTGGTCCAGAGCTCAGGAAAGGGATAAGATAAAGACTTTTGAACTATTAGCCTATGTATAGTGGCTTAATTCATATAGACCAGGTGGGCAGTATAAGTTGCTCGTGTTTCTTAACAGGAATAAGGCCAAGTAAACAGTGTAAGTTCTTCAATCATTCTTATCAGGGTTTTATGTGTGTATGAGAAAGTTTATGCATTATTGAGTAACAAACTCCCCCAAAACTCAAAGACATAACACCACCATTTATTTTGCTCATGATTTTGTAGGTCAGGAATTTGGAAAGGGCTTGGCTAGGTGGTTTTGTTCCACATGGTGTTAGCTGTAGTGACTGGGCCTGAAAGATCCACTTCCAAGATGGTTTCTTCACTCATACATGACATCTCACCCTTTGGAGCAGCTACATGGCTTGAGTTTCTCATATCATGGTGATCTCAAGATAATCACACTTCTTTCAAGAGGCAGGAAGTGAAAGTTACCAGGCCAATAAAGGGCCTTGCCTAGAACTAGCACAGTGTCACTTCTGTCACATCCTATTGGTCAAAGATGTCACAGGGCCCAACCATATTCAAGAAGTTGAGATGGGAGAATGGCACAGTCACATCCAGAAAGGCATGTGGGATGGGAGATGTTCTGGAGCCACCTTTGGAAAAAAACTGTCTGCTACAGGAGTGTTCATCAAAGTCACCTAAGGAGCTTTTTCAAATTATGGCTATTATGCTTCCAAGTTATAAATAATTTCCACAGGGAATTCTGACACATATGCCTGACCAAGATCCACTGGTAGAGAGCACAAAGAAAATGTGGTTCAGGCCAGGCACAGTGGCTTACACCTGTAATCCTACCCAGCACTCTGGGAGGCCAAGGCAGAAGGATCACTTGAGCTCAGGAGTTCAAGACCAGCCTGAACAAGAGCAAGACCCTGTGTCTACTAAAAATAGAAAAATTAGCCAGGCATGGTGGCACATGCCTGTAGTCTCAGCTATTTGGGAGGCTGAGGCAAAAGGATCACTTGAGCCCAGGAGTTTGGGGTTGCTGTGAGCTATGATGATGCCACTGCACCCTACCCAGTGCAACAGAGCAAGACTCTGTCTGAAAAAAAAAAAAAAAGATAAAGAAAATGTGGCTAAGGACTGAAATGTACAAGGAAGAGAGCAGCTCTGAATAGGGAGTTCCTGCTGATAGAGCAGAGACAAAAGGAATGAACTAGAAGCAGCGTGGAGCCAAAGGAGGAGAGAATGTTAAGGAGGTGTTACCGGAAGCACTAA
Organism: Indri indri; assembly: GCA_004363605.1. Taxonomy (NCBI): domain Eukaryota; kingdom Metazoa; phylum Chordata; class Mammalia; order Primates; family Indriidae; genus Indri; species Indri indri. Next base: position 34,185 of record RJWJ010007783.1, on the reverse strand, counting down.
ATGCTGTGGAGATAGTGAGACTGAGGAAAACTAAGCAGAGGCTGCTGAATTTGGCTGTAAAATCTCTCTAGGCAGCTCTGAAATCTGTTTCACTGGGGTTGAAATTTGAATTCAGAAGCTTTAAAACCGAGTCTGCAATCAGAATATGTTTCTTTTTTCCCCTAGAAGTTTGGCTAGCCTCATGAAATCTTATTTGTAAGGATTAAAATAGCAGTTACACAACAGCAATATACCCAGTCTGCAAACAATAGAATGTTGCAACAGACTTTTAAAGGCAGTTAAGGTGTGAGCTTCAAGCAAATGGGGACATTTTCCTTCTGCTACTTCCCTTTATCTTTGCAAATACACTGGTTGGTAATAACTTTAATGCTTTTCTTTATGTGGGACATCAAGTCAGAATCATGGAGTGTATTGGCTAGTTTGTTTGTTTGTTTTTGTTTTATTTTGAGACAGCGTCTCACTCTGTCTATCACCCTGAGTAGAGTGCCATGGCATCAGCCTAGCTCACAGCAACCTCAAACTCCTGGTCTCAAGGAATTCTCCTGCCTCAGCCTCCCAAATATTTGGGACTACAGGCGCACACCATGACACCTGGCTAATTTTTCTATTTTTAGTAGAGTTGGGGTCTCGCTCTTGCTCAGGCTGGTCTCGAACTCCCGAGCTCAAGCGATCCTCCTGTCTTGGCCTCCCAGAGTACCAGGATTAAAGGTGTGAGCCACCACACCCAGCCAGACCCCTGACTTATAAAATAGGTGCAAGGGAGCTATTTGCCCTTTTTTGCCCTTCCCACATGTGAGAACACAACATTCATCCCTTGATGGGAGAAAGAGTGTTCAAGGCACCACTTTGGAATTGGAGACTAGGCCCTCACCAGACACCAAACCATCTGGTGCCTTGATCTTGGACTTCCCAGCCTCCAGAACTATGAGAAATAAATTTCTACTATTTATAAATTACCCAGTCTCAAGTATTTTGTTATAGCAACAGGAATGAACTATGATACTTAAGCTTGTCAATATAGTGGCAGTAAATTTCCAATGCAGCAAACAGAAGCACAAAGGCCTCTTGAGGCCTAGGCCCAAAACTGGTACATCATCACTTCTACTACACTCTATGGGCCAAAGCAAATCACAGGGCCTGCCCAGATTCAAGAAGTGGGGACCTCATCTATTTCTTGATGAGAGGAGCTACAAAGTCATATTGCAAAGGACGTGGATACAGGGAGGCACAAAGGATTGTGGCCAACTTTGCAATTAATCCACTACATATAGTATAGAAAGCACTTCAGGCTAGGACTTGAGAGAACTCAGGTCAGATTCTGACATGGCTGCAAACTCTCTCTGTGACCCTCCACACATCACTCAGCCTCTGGGCCTCAGGCTCCTTAGCTGTAAACTAATATTTAAAAATGCCATAATCTATTCTTGTTTGCATTCAACAAATGTTTGTTTTCTTGAAATGTTTTTAACAAGACTTGAAAATACTCTCTATTTTCTAATGTGGTATTACTTGGGGCCAAAATAAGAGAAAACATCTGCTTTTTTTTTTATTCCCTTGACAGGGATTCTAAATATTTGTAATTTACATGAAAAAATTACAACAGTCATACTGGGTTTCTTTCAAATGTGAAGAAAGAGAAAAGGTTCTACAAATGAAGATGATAGAAGCCACCTTCCTAGGAAAATAATCTGAAGATAGTGTTTGCTCAGAATGACTCAAAAAAATCCCCAAGTCCTTGCCTTCACCGGGAATTACTGGTAGAGAAGTAATGTAAGAGAGATTTAGATTAATGAACTCCCCAGAGAGTACTATAAGAAGGGTTAAGATGACTTACTTGTCAATCCATTTCCAAGTGAACTAGGAAGACAGTGTTGCAAGCATAGCTGTTGCTGGACTGGCCACTGGGGTGATCTCCAAGCAGCATCCTCCCCACTCAGCTCCCAAGAGGGCTCTCCAGGCATCTGCCTTCAGCAAGGCCAAGTCTCAAAACAGAGTTTGCACAGCTGAGGATGGGTGCCCCAAGGATCTTCATTCTTTGCAATCTGGTTCTCAGTGCTAGTTTGGGATACCTCTGAAGATGGAGAGCCTATTTAGCTCCAATCATCACATAAGTTATTAATCAGCTCTCCCATTTCCAAATCACTTCAGCCTGGTCCCCTAGGCTGCTACTACTTGCTGCTCATTCTTGTTAATATTTTCCCTTCCCCCACCTCTGCCACTGCCTCACCACACACACACACACACACACACACACACACACATAAACATGCACATACATACACAGAGAGAAAGAGAAAAAAACTTCAGCTTTAATGAATGAATGTATCCAGAATTTTGAAATGAAAAAAATTCAGAAAGAATTTATCTTAACTTTAGTATAAATAATTTTGATGACATTTTAAGAAATAACATTCTGTGTTACACAGGGAGGAAAGGCATGAAAAAGAGTATATTTTTCAGTTTATGGTCTTTAGAGTTCTTAATTTTGTATTGATCTTTCCTCTGAAATTAAGTTTTACTTGATGTGTTTTCCATAGACATTGGCATTTAATTGTATAGTATCAGGTGTATGTGTACCCCAGTGGCTGAGTATGTGGATTCTGAAGTCAAATTGGTGTGGTTGGAATCTTAACACTGACACTGACTAGTTCTGTTACTTCGGGCAAAGCATTTGTAGTAGATAGTCTCCAATCATGGCTGTCATCAACTCCTTCCTTCCCTGTACTTTGATGACACTCCTCCATTGAAAGGTAAAACTTATTTTCTCTTCCCTTAAATCTCGGTGGGTCTGTGACTGCTTTGACCTTAGATTATGGCAGAGGTGACATTCTTGAGACTTCTGAGCCTAGGCCTCAAGAGAACTGGAAGCTTCCATTTTTCCTCTTGAAATGCTCCTTCTTGGAACCCAAGTACCATCCTGTGAGGGGTACATGGAGAAGCACAGGTGTGCTATGGTGGATAGTGCCAGCTGTGTTCCCAGCTGACAGCCAGCCCCCATTGCCAGCCATACAAGTGAGCCATCTTGGATGTCCCACCCAGGTCAACCTCCATATAAATGCAGCCCCAGACAGCATCATGTGGAGCAGAAGAACTGCCCAGCTGAGCACAGTCAACTCACAGAATTATGAGATGTAATAAAATAATGGTTGTTTCAAGCTACTAAGTTTTAGTGAGGTTTGTTATGCAGCAACAAATAAATAGCATTTAACCCCACTATGATTTGGTTTCTTCGTCTGTAAAATGGGTCAATAATGATAGCTATCTCATAGGATTGTTTTAAGGATCAAATGAGATGAAATATATGGGAAGTGCTTAGTCATTACCATTACTTTTAATCATGTAGGAAAAGCTCTGTCACTGGTTAAAAGAATTTCAATAATCAGGGAGCAGATGTGGGTGCAGAAGTGGTGGGGGCAGGGGAGAATATAAGCGGAGCTAACATTTATTGGACACCTCCTATGTGCCAGGCCCCATGCTAGGTTTTCACATATACAGTCTCACTTGTTCTTGACAGAAACCTTCTTAGGCACATTATTTTTATCCTCATCACTGAGCTGAAGTTCAGAGAGGTTGAGTAGTTTACCCAAAGTCTTACAGTCAGGAGGTAGTGCAAGTAAGCTGCAAACCCCAGATGTCTGACTTCAAAGCCCATTCTTTTTTGTTTTTTTAAACAGTCCTACATTATTTGAATAGAGGGGCTTCCTGAAATCTTCCAAAGTGTAATTATTGTTTTCAGTGAGAAATTACATAATGAGTTAGATTCTATTCAACCCAAGCAATACTCTGCCTCTGACAGGAATACCAAGGAAAACTTAAGAAAATCCCCCAAAGTACTGCATTTCCACTAAGAATATTATTACAAATCTAGCAACAAGGAATCTAGATAAATCTTTCATGGAACTAGTTATTTTTAGCTTATGTCATTTCTCTGGGAGCAAATTTCCAAGCATAAAAGTGATACTACATTTTATTTTCTCTAAAATATTTCCTTGAACCCTCCAGGAAGGGCTGTCCCCTCATGCCTATATCAATTTATAAATGGGCAGTTAATTTATCTTTTCTCAAAGAGCCAGTTTGTTTGGTAAGGTCAGTACAAAGCTGATAATAAAACGTAAAGCAGGCCCCTCAAACCAGGCCTCCGAGAACCTGGCTGCAAGCTCACCAGAGATCTGCGTCCAATAATAAAATCCTCCTCAAATCTGGGAGCACTCAGCTTATTCCTGCCTTCTCAATCTTTTAAGTGCCTCCTTCCCATGCTCCTTCTTTTCCTTTCCCCAGTCTCTTACAAAATCTTGTTCCAAAATGTCAGTCAACCATCAGCTAATGGGATCAGAAGTTGCCTCACAATCACAAAAACCTCCTGGTCCCGGCCAAGGGCCCCCCCATGACATGCAGTGTCCCAAGATGACCTCCCAGCCTCCATGACGTAAGAAGACATTTCAGAGCAGCTTTATAAATGGAGAAACTCATTCGTTATTTTTTTCAAAGGACCAAGAAAAGAAAATGTTATGAACAAGGAAATTGTTGGTGGGTCACTGGCTGGGACACTGAAATTTGAACATTGAACAATTAATTTGAGGATAATATTATATAAACAGGTTTCATTATACAGATTTTAGGAATATGATATGAATAGTCTGTTGTTTTGAATTCTAGAATGTTCCTCCCCTTACAGCCTACCGCACCCCCTCCCTCGGCTCTCTTACTATGAGTCGGCATTCTCACTCTCACTGCTCTCTACTCTGCAAGTTGTTTTCTCCATGTACGTCTGAGTACAAATGAACTCACTCTGTGATTGGCTTCATGTGGTTGCCTTGCCTACGTTTATTCTGGTTTCCTATTGTGTTGCCGACACACATTTTCAAGAGTTCCATTATGTTGGGTTTTTTTTCCCCCTACTTTCTTCGGAAAAATTGACTTTTCAAAGGAGTATCTTTTTTAAAAATTTTTTTTGTTTAAAGAAATAAGGTTTCTTCTAGTTCTTTGTGCTCTTTCACAATTACAGCCATGTAATCCATAAGGAATTCATTAATGTGTGAAAGGCTTTGAAGTTTCTAGATGTGTGTATGTGTGTGTGTGTGTGTGCTGCTGTTTTTTTTTCTCTTTCTCTCAGAATCTTGCTGCTGCCAACCACTGATTTAGGAATGTGTAGGGGTAGATGCCAACTCAATAATCAAAATCATTTTGGTACTGGGAACCCAACCACAGTCTCTGTAGACCAGTGGAATTTATTGCTTGCTCTGATTTATTAAGTAATAGTACCAACAACATGTTGAATAGAGAAGAGTCTGATAAGAAGTGATAGGATGTCAGGATAATTCATTTTGATCATAAAACAATGCTTGTTTTGAATCTGAAATATTAAAAGCACAAATAGCCTGGCGATTACATTCTCCTTCCCCTGACCTGGTATGAGAGTAGTAGTATTCATAGCTCACTTCGGGAAAGAGACTCAGTACAAACGGCTGGTGTTCTGCTACATACACATCCCTGTTTTCATGCCACAAAGACATATCTGGTAGAACACTTCTTGTGGGCCAAGAACTGTGCTAGGCATGGGACCAGGCAGCGGTGAACAGGATAAACACAATTTACTGCCACATGGCACTCACTGAAGGGAGCTCTCTTGGCTGCATAAATTACCTGCTGAGACATTTGAGGCACACGCAAAACAGGGTAATGGCAAGGCTTTGGACTCTAGAGTCTGACTTAACTGTGTCCTATTCCAGGCTCTACCGCTCCAAGCTGTTTTATCTTGAACAATTTATGCAGCTTCTCTAAGCTTTGAATTCTTAAATTGCAGAAGTACTTACTTCATAAGGTTATTTCTAGGGTTAAGTGGAAAAATGCTTATACAGCTTCTAGCAATGTGCCTGGTTAATAGCCAGTAATAGTAGTAGTAGTAGACGGGTCATAACGACCTTCTGCAAAAAAGGCTGTTTCGTTGTCCTTGGTATTGCAAGTGTATGGTCCAGCCATCACCAGAAGATCGCAGATCCATCCCACCCTGGGAGGCTCTTCAATTTGAGGGAGAGAAAAAAGTCTTGCTGAGAGCTCAGACATACATCTGCCTTCCAAAGCTGCAGTGCCTCCTCCTGCCTGTGGAAGGAAAGGCAGCTTCATACCCAGCGGTCCCTACACCGTTTTGTTGCTAGCCCCACAACAGCAAGGATCCCTCACACTCCCTGAGCCCTGACATCTCTGACCCCAAAAGATGCAGCTCTGCTCATCACCCTGAGGCCCGAGGCCTGTCGCCAGTCACCACGGCTGTGGAGGCCTGCCACCCTGTGACATATTCTTCCCCCGACTCTGCCTCTTAGGTTCCAGCAGGCGCCTCACCCTGCTCCATGTCCATCCCAGGAACAGCAGATCTAGAACTTCCAATGAGGCCGGGGCCTTCAGGGCTCCCAAGAAACCCACCTTTTGGTGGATCCTGGGTTGTTTTTCCCCTTGGCACAGTCCTGGTTTCAAACATTTACCTGCAAAAGAGCACTCAACAGCTATCATATCATACAGCTGCCACTGGCGCTGAGGTTTGGGCTGAGACAACATGATTGCCATTCCTAACCAGAACCCCCCAAGAATGGTCTTGAGGTTCTCCTTGACATGACGGGGGGCTACTCTGCCTAAATCGTGATGCAGGGCAGAAACTTACACCTAGCCTGGTTCCTCTGTGCCTATGTCTCTCCACTGGCTACCTCTTCTACCCAGCAGGAGAGAGACATTCTCTTGGTTTCTGTTCTGGGGAACAAGGCGCAAAAAGCACAAATGGTAGCTAATCTGCCCACTCCCTTCTCTTTGAAATGGGCAGGCAGAGAAAATCACTGCGGACCCCGCCTAGCTCATCCACCCCTCAGAGGCTTTACCATAGCCAGCTTGTGGGAGGAGAGCAAACTTAAATGAAATAAACATGACTTTCCTCCTAACAATAATAGTTCTACTCATGCAACACTTACTGAGTGCCCAATTGCCTACTTGGTGCCAGAGAAGAGACAAATCCCAGCAGCCTTCTAGGCAGTTTAGCAAGAAGCTGGCTGAGCAGGTCTGCATTAGCTCAAGGGATGATCAGGCTGATGCTAGCGGCTCATCTCTGAGGGCTCCATCTTCTAATAAGGCTGCCTCCTCAACCAGGAAGTTCCTGGTATCCATAGTGTTCTAGATGTCCTCTCCCATCACTTCCCACATATACATAGAGCAGTACAGGGGCAGGGTTCTTCCCCTGGAGTCATTGCCGGGGTGCATCCAGCTCTGGCTGACCAAGAGTACACCTCTCTGTCAGATGATTGCAGCCCAGGGGACCCATGCATCCCATTGCCTCTCTACATGGAAGCTTCGCCAGTAAACTTATTTTAATTTCTGCCCCATGTCACTAGTCAGGTGTGTGTCCGTGCCATCTTGGTATGACAGTGTCAGATCCCAGTAGATTAGTCAGCATGCAGGTATGAACTAAAGGTCCCTACACACAAAGAGTTCAGTCTTATGGATGCAAATACACTTACAGACAGTTCTTACTTAAAGAAGCAATTTTAATAAGCTGTTACTCCACCCTACTCCAGGCAACACATACACTATGGCCAGTAATTACAATCTTAACTAAGATGCACATTTCTGCCTGCTTAGCAAAACCCTGTAGGGCCACGCCTTTGAGATATATAAAGGGGCCAAAATTGGTTCCTGGACCCTCACTTTCACTCTCCAGGGGAAAAAAAATACCCACAGATAACTCTATCCTGACAAGAACTTCCACTAGGAAGAAACCCAAAAGGAGGGTGCTATGGTCTAAATGTCTGCGTCCCTCCGCCAAAAAATTCATATGTTGACATCCTAACCCCCAAGGTGATAGTGGTGGGGCTTTGGGAGGTTATTAAGTCCAGAAGGAGAAGCCCTTGTGGGTGGGATCGGTACCCTCATAAAAAAGGCTGAAAAGAACTCCCTGTCCCTTCCAACATGTGAGGTTACAGCAAGAAGGCGCAATCTGGGATCCAGGAAATGAGCCCCCACCAGACACAGAGTCTGCCGGCACCTTGATCTTGGACTTCCCAGACTCCAGAACATTGGGAAATAAGTTTCTGCTGTTTATAAGCCACCCAGTTTGTGGTACATTGTTATAGCAACCTCAATGGCCTAAGACAGAGGGGATATTCACCAAAAGGGAACTAATTTTTGTGGAGAATGAGCCACACACTAACTCTTTACTACCTTTATTCATTTAAGAAAATTAACAGAAAATACGAAGTTTTTGCTACACCCACAAGTAACATTTTCATAAAACCAGACACTCCAAGGGGATGAAAACATAGCAGTTGGCCCTTTGAAATGACATGGCAAGCCTAGGAAAATACTCAGGCCTGGGCTGCTGTGCTCAGGCCGTGCCATGCACGAGAGGGCAGGGCTGAGGTGGAGAGAGGGGCTGACATTTGGCCTATGATCCTCTCTTAGCCTGTTCATGTGGGTGAAGCACCTGGAGGAAGGGGTGCCATCCTTTTTTTGGGGGGGAGGTTTTTTTTACTGGAGTATGGGTGTGTATTTTCCTTTTTTTATTTCAGGGTATTATGAGGGTACAAACATTATGGTTACACTTTATGTCTTTGCCTCACCCAAGCGAGGGTTAAAGGCATGCCCTTCCCCCCTACAATGCTCCCCGTGTCCTTTAGTTGTGGGTTTACCCCCTCCCCCAGAATCCCCCTAATCCCTGGAGAGTATTACTGCCATGTGATCACCCTAGTGTTGATCAGTTAGTACCAATTTGATGGCGAGTACAAGTGGAGCCCATTCTTCCAATCTTGGTGCCTCGCTTTGGATAATGGGCTTAAGTTTAATCCAGGAAAGTATAAGAGGTTCTAGATCATTGTCATTTCTTATGATTGAGTAATATTCCATTGTATACATATACCAAATTTTACTAATCCACTCATGGATTGACAGGCACATGGGTTGTTTCCACATCCTTGCAATAGTGAATTGTGCTGCCATAAACATTCAGGTGCAGATGTCTTTATCATAGAATGTTTTGTGCTCTTTTGGGTAGATGCCTAATAGTGCTATTGCTGGATCGAATGGTATTTCTATTTTTAGCTCTCTGAGGTATCTCCAAATTCTTTTATTTCACACAGAGACACCATCCACCCACAAAGCCTAGAGGAGGCCATTCTTCCTAATTCATCAGCCCAGAGGACCTTTTTTTAATAATTGGCATCATTTGAATGTGCTAGCAGGTGCCCCAACTTTCCTCAAAACCTTTCAGAGCTTGATGGTTCTGAGGGCAAATAGAGAGTGGGCCACCCGCCTACTAATAGCTTGAAGCCTCCATCCCCCATTTGGAGACGGCAGCTTCATGAAGACCTGGGACTTCCTTTGGACTCTGGTCTTCCACCAGGGGTAACCAGGGAGTTTTAGAAAATGACAGGCTCTTTTCATTTAGGGATTCTTAAAATTATTATTAAATGTTTTTATTTTTAGATAGTTGTAGATTCACATACAATTGTAAGAAATCATACAGAGATCCACACACCTTTTACCCCAAAATCACTTTTGTAAACCAAAATTTGTTGAGCGCTTTTTCTGTGCCGGGCATCAGCAAAACAAAGATGCTTCAGATGGAACCCCTGCCCCCTGGGATGTTGTTTTTATTTTTTAAATTTTATTTATTCTTTATGTATGCATAACAGATATACATATTTGGGGGGGTACATGTGGTGACTTAATACAGTCGTATAATTTCTAAAGATCAAACCAGTGTAATAGGGGTATCATCCATAACCTTAAATATTTGTCTTCTCTTTATGCTAGAAACATTCAAGTTATTTTCTTCTGGTTATTTTGAAATATACAATAGATTACTGTAAACTACGATCACCCTACTAATCTATCAAATATCAGGTCTTATTTTTTCTATAAAACTGTGTATTTATACCTGTTAATCAATCTCTCTTTATCTCCTCCTCTCCCTTACCCTTCACATCCTCTGGTGACCACCAATATACCCTCTTATCTTCATGAGATCCACTATTTTAGCTCCCACATGTGAGTGAGAGCATGTGAATTTGTCTTCTTGTTCTTGGCTTATTTCACTTAACATGATGACCTCCAGTTTCATCCATCTTGCTGCAAATGACAGAATTTCATCTTTTTTAATGGCTGAATAATATTCTATTGCATATATATACCACATTTTCTTTATCTATTCATCCATTAATTGGTACTTAGTTTGATTCCACGTTTTGGCTACTGTGAATAGTGCTCAAATAAACATGGGAGTGTAGCTATCTCTTCAATATAATGATTTCCTTTCTTTTGGATGTATACCCAGCAGTAGAATTGCTGGATCATATGGTATTTCTAGTTTTAGTTTTTTGAGGAACCTCCATACTGTTGTCCATAGTGGCTGTACTAATTTACATTCCCACCAGCAGCGAACGAGGGTTCTCCTTTCTCCGCATCCTTGCCAGCATAGCCATTCTCAGAACCTTCTATTCTCATGATGACGACAGATATAAAAGTTCTCTTTGATAAAGACCATTATGCAAAGTGCTAAGAAAGAAGTGAACATCTTACAGGAAGAGGCGAGGACAGTGTCTTAGGAAATGCGCAGAGGTTTTCTGAGAGTAGTGGATCTTGGAAAGGCAATATGGGCAGAGAAAACAGCATGGGCAAAGGCTCAGAAGTAGAAAGCAACATGGTGCGTGCTGGGAGTCATTTGGGAAGTTCAGCATGAATGGAAGCAAAAATTCAAGGAAGGGAGATCAGAGGCATCTTGGGAATGACAAGGGAATGCTGTGTGATCCTGGCTTCCCACAATCTATACTGGAGAAATGATAACCAGATGGAAATATGCTCCCAAACATGGCCAGCACGTGGCTCTCAGAGAGGCAAGAGAGAATCTGGTTCAGGTCTGAGGAGCCCACAGAGCCCTCACTTCCAACGTTGGGATAAGGCCTACTTCCTTCTTTGACCTTCACTCAAGGCCAAGGACAAGAAGTCCAGCTCACTTGCTTCCAGCAGAGCAGAAAATTCCTCTTCTCCACCATGAGGGCAGTAATCGGAATGAGATAGAGTGCCCTCTCTACTGACGTGGGCTACTAAGCCCAGCCATCCTTGGCTCCCATACCATACAGAGAGTGTCCTGAAGTCCTTAAAGAGCCCAGTGAAGGATAAAGAAGGTATTAATAGTTAATGGTGCTGCTGGCAAGCTCAGCAGAGGGTTACCAAAGTGGGGGCTTGCAGGGGAAACCACCTGGGCTGGGGATCGAGTGGGAACCCCAGACATACTTTAAAGAAATACACAACCTCAGAGAGCGGAGATGAGGCAAGTTATGGATGTGCCACCATTTACTTAACCATTTCTTATTGTTTGAATCACACTGTTACCAAATGCATAACATCGCATTTGTTACAACTACAACACTCAGACATCTTTGCATATAGATTTTTATCTAAGTTTCTAATTATTTCATAATAATAATTCCATATAATAATAATAACTTCCGCAATAATAAAGACTGGTAAAAGAAGAATTACTGGATTAAAATTTAAGCCTGTAAGTATTGACCAAATTATGAGCCAAAAGGATGACACCAATTTATGTATCTACTGAAAGTGTGTAAGTGTAACCATTTCCCTGCACCCTCACTCACCATCGTTGACTGTGAGCTTTTAAAAACATCTTTGCTAATCTAATGGGGGAAATTTTTTTGATTCAAATTTTAATATCTTTGAAATTGAGGTTGATTTTCTTCAGATGTTAGTAACAATTAAGAATTCTTACACAACACTCAGAGTATATATGATAAATATTTCTTTATTTTTTATATTAAATTAAATCTGCTGTGAGTGGCCCACAGAACAAATTTGGCAGGAAGCATGATACCAGATCCCTTCCCTGGTTTCCCTTCCTTCCTCTAGACAGTGGGGAACCTGGAGTCCTATGTGGCAGTGTGAGAGGTGGGGGCTCTGTGCCAGTGTCTAATCTCTCTCCCAGCGAGAAGCAGGGAACACTTCATAAACAGGAAACATCACTCAGGTTCCTACAGCCTTGAAGGTAACGTCCAGTTCTCACACTTATACATGGCCTACTGAGATCTATCCACTTCAGGACACACTGGAATGGACACAGGTCCCCTTCCTTCTCCAATCTTTAACCAGCTGTTGCTTGCCCAATGTCACATTTTGTCACCACCCCAGGAAGATGGCCTCTAGCTCCCTGAAGTTGGCAGAGTTATAATTTGGGAAAGCTTAAGTGTGGTATATGGGGGCTGGGAGGTGAAGGGAGGTGGCTGGATAAAAGAAGGTTCTGTGTATCCCAAAATGCTTTTCCTGGCTAGGCGCAAGTGGCTCACACCTGCAATACCAGCACTTTGGGAGGCCAAGACAGGAGGATCATTTGAGGCCAGAAGTTTGAGACCAGCCTGAGCAACGTAGTAAGACCACATTTGTACAAAAAATACAAAACTTAGCCAGATGTTGCACGCCTGTAGTCCCAGCTACTTGGAAGGCTGAGGCAGGAGGATCACTTGAGCCCAGGACTTTGAGGCTGTAGTGGGCTATGATGATGTCATTGGGCTCTAGCCTGGGCAAGAGAGAGAGACTCTGCCTCAAAAATAAACAAATAAATAAATAAAAATTCATTTCCCAAGGGACTGAGCAGATATTTCAGAAGACAAACATTTTAACTGTTAAAAGTGTGATATAAATGTAAAAGGTCTAAGAAATCAGATATGGAAGCACTGAACCATGAGTCATCATATTTGTTTTATAACCAAGAAAAAAGGATCACAGCATTTCTACTGAGATAAAATATCAGCACAAAGTCAGACTCTAAACACACTTCATGGACACACTACCAAGGCCCTCTGGTCCTACCTCCCACTTCTACTATTTTTTCATGCCCTGCCCTTTGAAAATGTTTCAATTCCATCAAACATCAGAGGATCTAGCTTCTGTCAGTCAATGAACCAACAACTATTGTCATCACTTGGGACGGTGGGATGGACCCAAAAACCCAGTCACAGTAGCTTGCACCCAAGGAGCATGCAGTCCTATCTTCAGCTCTTCCTTTAGGAAAAGTGGCTGAGTGAAAAAACAAAGTCCTCATGAAACCCACTAACCGACTATCCATAGTCCTAGCTGCCTTTGTGTTATAAGGGTCACACAGGCAGGGGCCAAGTCATCTGCATCCAAGACAAATGAAGAACTGGTGACTGATCACACAAAGGCAACTAGTGCCAAACACACTATGAGGCAACGTTTGCCAGTGCAATCTGTGAGCGTATGTCTTCTGTAAAGGAATGTCAACAAAGGAAGGAAATGAAAACTATTCCCAATGTGGGCAGCCTCCCCTCCCCACATGAGCTAGAGCTGGGGCAGTGGATATAAAAGCGGGCAGGGCCCCTGAGAAAGCAGATCAGACAAGGGCTCAGCTCATATACTTTGGATTTGTCGATGGGTAGCAGAGGGGTTTTTAGAGCTGTTTTGCTCTTCCAGGTTTGCTTGGGGTCCTTTCAATGTTGTTAAGACACCACAAAAATCCCACATCTCCTTAAGGTTAGCTTCAGCCCCAAAGAAACGAAGCTTCTGGGTTCACCAGGCCACTGTCTAAACTGACAACCTGCTTTCCAGCCCGAGGGATGATAAAAATTCACAGACTGGGAGAGAATTCCACCATCAAGACTGTCTGCTAAGGAGAGCTCACACTGATTACCCTCATCCCCATTAACAAAAACAGATGTGTGCTCACAAGTAAAGTAAACATTCAAGGCCAATATACATTCCTCTCCGCCAATCCAGTTTGGCACTTGAATGTGAGCAAATCGTCTATGAAGCAGAGTGGAACTTTTCTATAACATGGGTGGTGTCAAGTGACGAGGCTCACATCTGTGTATTAGGTTAACTGTTACGCTAAACATCTACAGAATAGACTTTTTCTGTTTCCCAGGGAATGGTTTGAGCAATGGTAAATCTACTGACATGAAACAGTGATTCCCTATTTGAGAAAAAAGAGAGTATAGTATTTAAGAGCCTGAGTTTGAATCCTAGTTCTAACACTTATTATTTGTGTAGCCTTGGCCAAGTCATTTAACCTCAGTTTCCACATCTATAAAATGGTGGTTTTAATCATGCATAACTCTCACCTAGTGGGTGCTAAACATATAAAAATGTGTACTTATTCTAGGATTATTCCATGGCACTAGAGGAAACAGGATCCAAGATGTCTGGATACCTGAGCTTGTCTTCATTCACCAAATATTTATTGAGTACCTATGACGTGCCAGCTACAGAGATACAGCAGTGTGAAATAACTCAAAGTCATCCTGGAGTCTATGGTCTTGTGATTTATCTGCCACCCTATGTGTGACCCTCCCATATCATTCAGTACCCTGAGTGTGGTGTTTCCCAAAGTTATCTGAACATAAGAATCACCTGGCATCTCTGTGAAAAGACAGATTCTAAGACTTCATCTCATCCCCAAGAATATTGCCCGGGGATTCAGACGTCCTTTTTCCTCATTGGCAGAGCATGGAGCAGAGCAAGCCCTACCACAGTCTTGCGGTGTGTTTCAAGGGAAATAGCATGTGCAGAAGAGCTTTGGAAACCATGAAGTTACTCCCTAGTGGCTGGCATCCAGGTTGCTCTGGAGGTTCAAAGAAGCCAGCTGAGGGCCACTCAGAGCCTGTGGTCCATCACTGTACCCTCCCCACCCACCTCCTTTCTGGACTGTCTGGAGACATGAATCAGAAGCCACCCACCTCATCATTCCCTGGAAAAGTGATCAAAAGCAGTCCCAGACTGGAACCTGCCCAAAGTCCATCTCCAAAGGGGACACCTGACTTGTGTTCTGGGAGTGCCAATGATAAGGCTTTGGAATGCCAGTAAATGGCCATAACTGATGGTTCTCAAGGGACAGCCCTGCCTTCCCCTTAGTACCTGCTGAAATGGGAGAGGAATTCAAAGATTACAGGGGTGAAATGTAGGGTCCTGGGAAATTCTCATCACCCAGGCCCTGCCTACTTCTCCAGCTCCAACTCCCACTAGTCCTCCATGCACCCAGACAGGCTCTGGTCACCTCTCCCCTTCTTTCAGGAATAAGATCTAATTTATAACTGGTCACAAAGCCATCTAGAAGAATGACTACCCCAGCCCCCTTGCTATGACGATCAAAGGGATGTAAGAAGAAATATCACATGGCTACATCCAAGAGCAGTCAATAATAAACAACTGGCATGTGTTCTGTCCCTTTTCCATCCTGGCCCTTCTTCTACCCTGCCGCCCGGAATACAGATGTGAAGACTGAAGCACTAGCATCTATTTCAGTTGTTGGGGAGGAAACTACATATTAGGAGTACTGGAATAGAGAAGGAGCCTAGAGCCCTGAGTGCTGTGTGGAGTCGAGCCTCTGGTCTAGGCCTGAACCATCAACCTCTGGACTTTTACATAAGGATTCAGAAATAAAATTCCATCTAGTTTAAGCCACTGTTCTATTACTTACAGTCAAAATGAATCCTGATCTAGTCCTAAGGAGCATGGATTCTGGAATCAGACTGCCTAGGTTCAGTCATTTATTACTTAGTAGCTTTAGGTAATTTGCTTTGTTTCTTTGCCTCAGTTGTAAAATAAGGCTGCTAAAGACAGCATCTACCTCCTAGGATTATTAAGAATGAGCTAAAACATGTAAAGCTTAAGACTCGTAAAGCTCAGCACGTAGTAAACACCCACTAAACATGAGTTATTATTAGAATCAGCTATTAAATATATAAAGAATAACAGTGTGCCCAAAAGGAACAAAACTGAAGGTTATTCTTCTCTCGAATCAGAGGTAGGCTTTTTCTTAGAGCCGCAGCAATAGCAATAGTGCCAATAATAATATCTTTAAAAATTTTATGGAGCACTTTGCAGGAATTTTTTCATCAACCCAGTGAGTTACGTATTACTTGCATTTCACAGAGAAGAAAATTGAAGCTCAGAGAGGTTAAGTCACTTGCCAAAGATCTCACAGCCATGGTTGTATTCAAACACAGGTCTTTCACCTCCACATTGCCTACATTTTCCACAAACCTTCACTTGCTGTTAAATGCAAGTTGTTATACTACTATGCACTCTATCTCTTTTTCTTTTTATTTTTTTGAAGACAGAATCTCACCTTGTTGCCTGGGCTAGAGTGAGTGCCGTGGCATCAGCCGAGCTCACGTCAACCTCAAATTCCTGGGCTCAAGCAATCCTCTTGCCTCAGCCTCCCGAATAGCTGGGACTACAGGTGCGAGCCACCACACCCAGCTAATGTTTTGTTTCTATTTTTAGTTGACAGGCTAATTTTTTCTATTTTTAGTAGAGACGGGGTCTCGCTCTTTCTCAGGCTGGTCTCGAACTCCTGACCTCAAGCGATCCCCCTGCCTTTGCCTCCCAGAGTGCTAGGATTACAGGCGTGAGCCACGGCACCTGGCCTGCACTCTATTTCTTTATCATGACATACACATGCATTTTTGCAAAGGGCTAGATTTTTCTATTAATAAAGAATCATAGAAAGCGCCCAAATTCTCAGTTTTCTCATCTCTGATACAGTTCAGTTGCAAAAAGCCCCTTTGTTTGATGACATCAAATTCTAGCCCTAGAATATACTTTGAAAAAAAGGATCCAGTTGGGGCTCATCAGGAATGGGGGTAGAAGAAAATCCGTGGTCCCTCTTGATCACAATCTGGATAACAGAGCCTGATTCTGAGTGATATTCAGACTCACCCAAAGAAGAGTTGAGCATCTGGGTCGGGCGGGGTAAGGCCTCACGACGGCGCATGTGTTTTGAATTGGCAATTTCTTTAACAGAAGCAGTTTGGAACCAGGACTGGGAAGTCGCTGCTAACTGGAATATTGTAGCCATTTTCCATGTTCCCTGAGGATGGGGCCAGTGGCTCTCGCTGCATTCGGGGAGTTAAATTAGATGCTAGGAAGCACTTGCTCACTCCAACGGTTGTGAAACGCAGACACAAATGTGGTTGTAGAATGTTGCTGTCTGGGAATCTGGAGAAAGTATAGGGGGAAAAATCTTTCACAGATAGAGGCTATGGACTGAGCATCCTCCAGTAGGAAACAGGAAGTGAGAACTAAAAGTGATGGCGTCATGGTCTGAGCAGTGGTCTCCATCAAAACAGACCTGAGTTCAAATCCTAGCTTACAAATTCGGTGATTTGGCCCAATTTCCTGACCCACTCTGATCCTTTGTTTCCTCCTCTATAAAAAGGAAATCACAGTATACCTACCTCTGAGAATGACTGTGAGGTTGAGATAAAAATACATCCAATAATATGGGAGGTATTCAATGAACATTCATTTCATCCTTTTCTTACAAATCTTTTCCTATGCTGTGACTCTATGATTCAGTACTTCCTGGAATTCTAAGGCACTAGAAACTTTCCAAAGAGTTTAAACTGCTTAATTTCTAGCTTCCAAGCTCTTCCCAGCATGAGTTTGAGAGGTGAGTGGTAGAAATGGATGAGAAATTAGACAAATTTGGCTTTGTTTGCTGGTCCAGCAATACCCCCTCATATTCCATGGGTCCACTATTCTCAATGGGACAGGAATGGAATTGTCAAAAGCAAGATGCTCCATGCAGCATGGAGAATCAGGCGGGATTGGCTATTGCTCGTGCACCTTGCTGCCTGCAGGATGAACACCTGAAATCTCCTAAGGGATTGAGACTGGGGTCTCCACAGAGCAGTGGGAAGGGCACTGCTTCGGGGAACAAGTGGCCAGAAGCTCAGGCACCGGCCGGGCTGGCACCTCCCTGCATGACATAGGGACTCTGGTCCCTTTGTGTCTACAATGAGGGGATTGAAATTAGATAAATGCTGAAGACCCTCCAACCTCAAAATTTCTCTGAGCCGGTGTATAGAGAATTTCTATGGGTGGAAAATGATTTCTCTGTCTTTTGTTGGTTTCTGTATGCTAAACTCCTGAATCTTGTTTTACACTGTCTCTTGAGGAAAAAATTGTAAAAGTCTATGTAAAGTTGTCTTTCCTAAGTGAGGGGTCCTGTATAGGGGCAGCACTGGCAGAGGTGGGTAATAACAAGAGTGGAGGTAGAGAACGTAATAGCCCGCTTGCTACTGACAATATTGCCTTAAAACCAATCCCTGCATAAATCTCTTGTGTTTGACTTGGAAGCCATAAGTGAGGAAAAGGCATGTAGTACAGCCCTTTTGCCCCCAAGCCTTTTATAACCCGACACATCCTTAAAAAGAGTCTCACTGTACAAGTCTTAAGCCCAAAGTCTAGAGAAAAAATTTAAATTAAAAAGAGCTCACAGCCTAAAGAAGTTTGTTCTTTTCCTCACATGTACAATTTTTTTTCCTTTAAAATGAGAGAACTGATGAAGGAAAGAATTCTTTTTCTCAACTCATAGCCTCTGTGTTTATTCAATAAAAAACTTCCACGGTCAAATGTAGCTGCCCCAAAGTGAGCACAAACCATCGACGAGCAGTTGAAAAGAGCTGATTTATGTGACTTCCTATCTACAGAGGGAAAGGGCCTGATTTCTATCCCGTTCTTTTCCTCCAAAAGAGAGAGAGGCAGAGGGAAACCCAAAAGGGAAAGGAGTTTCTTCTCAGTAGCTTTCCATTCAGCTGGAAAAGGAATTGCTGAAATCCTTCTGGTTTCTACACCTTCACTTTGCCCTTTCTCGCTGAGCTCGTGCATGGGTGGCCACTTCCATAGTCCCCTAACGCCCCCTAGTGTCCATTTTAGGAAACTAACCAGGCCGCGTGAGCTGCTAAACTTGGATAAGTTATGTTAAAACCCTTTAACCTTCGCAAATAGATCTCAAAAGTTCAAAATTGTGATTCCACCTTTAAATCGCTGAGGGGATATTTATAGTCAACTTACATTATCAGTTTCATAGACAATATAGAATGTTAGGAAGGGTCCTTAGAAAATATTTAGCCAATTTTTTTTAACCAAGTATGGGATTAGTTAATGAGAGATATTTGCCGTTACTATGTGAAACCAAAGAATGTTGGGAAATGCTGGGTTAAATAAGAATTAAAAAAATATTAAATAAGGAGATTCTCTCCTGCTGGCCTTCTCAGATCATTTAATATGGACTGTGTATCTCCCAAGGGAAATGCAATTTCCCAATCGCACTTGACAACAGAACCACTTTTTATATGAATTTCTTGTAGGGCCAATATTCCAGGGAACACACTTGGGAAGTGCTAATCAAGTCCAAATGAATCATTCTACCAATTGGAAACTGAGTCCCAGGGCGATGCCAGTGACTACAAGGACCCGTCAGGAGGTCCCAGGCTGCTGCTCCACCAGGATGTCCCAACCCCCTTAGAGTTGACCTTTAGTATTTCTGTATCCATAAAGCATGTTTACTTGTGGAATGGGGAAGGCAATTGCCTTCAGCCAAGGATATTGGGAAAGTTAAGTAGACCCCTTTCAAGTATTCCAACTTCTTGGGGAGAAGAATTTGTTTTTGGTATTTTCAATTCAATTTCTCTCTGTCTCTTGTAAAGAACTTCATTGTTTTCTAAAAAGCCTCTATTCAACAAATACTTGTTAAGCATCTACTATGTACACATACAAAGGAAGGCAAGTGCACCACTTCGGATAAGAGCAAAGGCTTGCAGGTCAAATTCTGGTTCTGCCACATTGTGGTTGTGTGTGTTTGGACAAGTTGCTTATCATCTTCAAGACTCACACTCTCCATGCATAAAATGGGGAAAATAATGCTCCCTTCACAGGAATGTGTTGAGGATTTAATTAGCTAATACATGTAAAATGGTCAGCACAGCACCACGACATATAAGTACTCAGTAAGTATTTGCCACTGCTATTATTATTGTTGTTGTAATTATTGAGATGTGGTCCCTGCCCTCACAGACTTAATGTCGCAGCTGGAGAAAGAAGACAAGCACACTCAGAAATTTCAAATAACAATATAAAGGAACAAATCAGAGATAGCAACTAGGTTTCACATAACTCCAGTCAGCCTTTAGTGACTGCCTCAAGTGCTATGTTAAGAATAATTCTGAGGGGTTTTGCCAGCTACGGAGCGAAAAAGCAACAATATCAGTTAGCGATGTCTTTCACAGGCCTGTGGATGTGTGGTTATATGGCATGTTTTTGCCAGTCTTAAAATGAATGATGAAATGCCAGGTATGGCAGATTAGAAAGAAGGGCAGTTTCTGGAGGAGGTGGGATAGCTGGACCTGGACCTGGACCACGGGTAGGACATAAAAGGAAGAAAGATAAAATAAGGGAGGAGAGGTATCTGGCACTTGGAATTTTCTGAGTAAATGTGCCAAGGATAAAACCAACATGGGCTATTTGGGTGGCAGTAAATAAATAAATCTGTCTAGAGAAGGGTTTGATGCTAAAGATTAGCTCTATGAATACGGTAACCAGAGATGCTGAACTGGCCACCCAACATCAAATAAGCTGTCCCATTGTTTCCATAAGTTCCCTTCTATGCACCGAGCCATGTGCCTGCATTTGAGGTTCAGAAAATGTGGCCACCATTTGGTTTCTAGAATCACCTTCTCTACCATGGGGCTATGCAAAGGCTCTTTCCTACAGCTCTTGCTCATGAAAACCATCCTCTGGTGTTAAGTCTGTGTTCAGAGCCCATCACCCTTTTGCACTTTAGAAAATCCTTATGAATGTTTTTCATCATGCACCGATGCCACGGCAGGCCCAGGCATCTGAGCTTCTCGACAAATGTAAACATGCAAAAAAGTTGTTGAATGTGAAAAATGAACACTCAACCTACCAGGAACTGTATCGTTCATGTATGCCACATGCCTCCTCTATATCTAGTACCACACTAGCTCTGGAGGAATGGCAAAGAGGTACTTATTAAAACCACAAATAAAAATGGGAAGTTGTGAAAAATTCCTGTTTGCAAAACTTCATAACTTGGTATAATGAGATTTTATTCATCCATTCTTTTATTGAGTGTCTACCATGCAAGCAGACATTTCTGTGGTATTCGGGACTTGTGTGGTTGCAAGTGACAGAGACGTAACTCAAATTCATTTAAGCAAAAGGTGGGGGACATTGAAAGGGATAATGTGACGGCCCTGAACCCCAAAGACAGGAATGTGCCTAGGGCTCAGGAACGCCTGGAACCAAGAACTCAAACACCATCAAGGTTCTCTTTTATTCTTCCTGTCTCTGCAGCTCCACTCACTCTCTTCATCAGCTTCCTCTTCGCTCTAGCCAGAGTTTGTGTAGTGAAAAACATGGAGGCCAAGAGCTCCTAAATTTACCAGGACATCTGTGAAGCTTCGGGCTCTAGAAAGACTCTATCTTGGCATTCTTTCTGATTCCAAGTCAAAAAGTCCCAGGGAAGGACTCACTGAAGCAGTTTGTGTCCCCTCCTGTGGGCCAGGGAGGCGAAACTTCTGGAAGAAGAGGGGCGAGGTGCTGGGCAAACAATGTAAGAGATGTTTGTTAAATCTTCCCTTATTTATTTTTCATGCCGACTCAACTTAGTCATCAACCAGCAATTCCACTCATTTAATAAGCATCTATTCGCTTATTGAATATCTGCTATGTGCCAGGTACTGTACTAGATTTTAGGGGTGCAAAGATGAACATGATGCTTCTTTTATTATGTGCTTCTTACAGTACTAGGCATGCAGAGATACAAAGAAATATAAAATATAATTGGCTTAGGACATCTAGGAACTTACATAACTGGAGAAAGACAGCGAGGTATTTGGAGAATAACAAGGGGCAAGCTGCGTGCTACGGGCAATCAGGATAAGAGAAGGTTCGAGGTGAATGAGGTCAGTGGGGCCTGGAGCCCTTGGGAGAAGCATCTTGGAGAGGGCAATACTTCTACAGGGTCTTTACAGGGCAAAGAAGCATTGTTTATGACTCCATGTGCTTAAAGTGCAATATTTTCACAACATCACACTACATGAGGCCCTCTGCATCTGGAGGCGTTCTGGAATGCGGCCGTCAGCCAGTGGCCCTGTTCCTTTCTCAGAGACAGGACTACCACCCACAGCTCTTCTGATAGCCTTGTTTTTAATTGCCATGGCCTGTTGGATCAAAGCCTCTGAGTTTGATGCAAGTTCAAAATAATTTCCTTCAAGGATTAACTCATCTTTCTGGGGCTTGGGGAGCTACACAAGCAACATCTGGTATAGCCTGCAGAGGGATTTTTCACCCAAGGAGTTTCAAATTTCAACATGTGAGCCATCCTGCTGAATAACATCATGACGGGAAACAGCACTGGGAGAGCTTATCTTGTAATGACAGCTCTGTGTAACACCCTACAGTCGTGTTTTGCACCCAACTATTACAAATGGTGCAAATTATAACAGGTTTCTTATCACTTTGCTCTTTGCATGCTCATGGGGTTGAAATCCCCTTGTGTGTTCCTCGGGGGCCATTCCATAGCCGATCCTGGCACTGCTAATAGCACCCTCCCTGTGCATGGACCAGCTCGAAGGCTCACATTTTAACGCGGTCACGGGAAATCTCTTAGTTAGTTCCTATTGTCAGAGCCCATCTGTCACCTCCCTGTCTGCCCAGGCCTCCTGGAAGACCCTTGGGACCTTTTCCTTGCCTTTTGGTAAATCCTGGCTTCATTCCTCCGTGCTTTGTTTTTGGTATTTCCAGCTCTGCCCTCTGCACTCCATGGCCTAGACCCACCACCCCCGGAGGTCGCTTTAAGGTCAGGATTTTACAGTGATCTTAAAGGTAAAACACTGTAATAGCTAACAGCTGAGTGTTATGCGTGAGGATGTATTATTTATAGGGGTGCTATTGTTATCACCCATGACTTAACCAGTGAGAGAAACGAGGCTCAGGGTTTGAGTGAATTGCCCAAGTACAGGATATAAACCCACACCTGGCGCACATCCGAGGCTGGGTTCTTTCTAAGGGATAAATACAGGGACCCAAGGAAATGGTCATGGGAGTCCCTACTTCCAAGTGGAGGAGGGGGAAGGAAAGAGAAACGAAGAAAACCCAAAGAGCAATGGCTCTGAATTCAGAGGAGAATTTTGAGACATGGTCAACTGTGTTCTAGAGCCAGAGCAGGTTTGGGAATATCGAGACCACTGACATGAAGAAGGCTGTTTTGCAAATGTTTTTAGCAAAGACTTCAGTAGTGGGTCTGGAAGTGGTTACTAGGAAGTGGGTAGAAATATCCAGACAGCAAACAGAAGGAAAAAGCAGCCACAAAGACGGTGGAATGAAGCAGGAGAGCTGTTTTGTATCCACTAACTTAAAACTCTGGGGGCAAGGCCAGGAGTTGGGTTCGGACAAACCCTGCAGGTGATTCTGTTGCACACTGAAGTTTGTGAACTGCGCCGTAGAACAGTGTTTCTCAGCCTCAGCTGCACATTGGAATCACCCGAAATAATAATGCTTCCGCTTGATTTCCGGAAATTCTGGTGTCATTGCTATGGGCAATGGGGTTTTACAAAGCTCTCCAGGTGCAGCCAGGATTGATCACTGTGGCTGTAGAGGAAGAAGACGGTCGAAGGTGTTTTGTCAGCGAGGAGCAGGAAGGGATGATAACACAACTGCAGTGCACAGCTCTGGCCAGGCCAGGCATCGTGCTAGGGCCCGGGGCTTTTCAAGCTTTGATGGGTGTAAGGATCACCCAAGAAGCTGCCAGGAGCCTTACAGGCATTGCTTCAGTGAACCCTCATGACAAGCCTATGAGACAGGTGCCGGCGTCATTCCCCGTTGTGCAGATGGGGACACTAAGGCCCCAGGAAGTTACCTGACTTGCCTGGGGCATCGCAGCAAGGAAGTGGTAGAGCTGGAACTTGAAAATCAGGTCTTCTTGGATGCCGGAAGACGCACTCTTTTTTAAAAAAAATATGGTAAAATGTACGTAACATAAAATGTACCACTGTAACCATTTTTAAGTGTGTAAATTAGTGGCATTCACAATACTATGCAACCGTCACCACTACCCACTTCCAGAACTTTTTCACCATCCCAAACAGAAACTCTTACCCATTAGGCAGTAACTCCCCACCTGCCCCCCGGCCCCAGCCCCTGGTAACCTCTATTCTGCTTTTTGTCTCTGAATCAAAGTACTGGTCCTTAATCACTGTGTTTCGGGATGAGCTCAGAAGAGGGATGGGGGTTCTAAATTTGGTCAAACATTTTCCTTGAATTGAGGGTATCTCTGAGAGAAGTAAGTTCGCCACTGGCAATCAGTGTTCCCAGAATCCAGAACAACTTATAACTGCCCCCAAACAGCGGATTCTCTTCCGCCTCTGCCGCGGCACACGCCAACGCCGCCAGAAGGTGTGCCTGTCCCGCCTCGACTTCACGCAGCAAACTCCGTCTCCTCCCAGTTTCCACCAGGCGGGACCAGCCCTGGGGATCTGAATCGAGTGCTTCAGCTGGTGTGGATCCATGGACCAGGGCTTCACAACCTGACATTCACTGCAATCACCCAGGCGCCTTGTCAAAGTGCAGATTTGGATTTACTGAGTCTGGCTCCTTGGGGGGGCCCTGAGAATCTGCATTTCTGTGGAGCTCCCAGGTCACGTTCATGCTGCACCTCCCCCCACCTCGAGTGTCGAGGTCATGGGGGCAGTGCTTCACCATGGCACATTTTACTGCCACGTCTCCTCGGCCGTGTCCGCACTCCACTCTAAACAAGAAACCTGTTTTATTTACTATTATATTCCTAGAGTGTAGCATTGTGCCTGACTCAGAGTAACACTCAATAAATATGAATAAATGAATAGGTGAATGAGCAAACAGGCTGGAAGGATAAAAAGGAATAAGATCTGTGTAAAGTTCTATGAGCCATGCTAAGGAATTTGAAATCTATCATGAAGCTCTGGGCAGCTACCAGAGGATTTTAAGAGGGTGATATATCAAATGTTTGTGTGCCGTGTGTAAGATGTGTTGGAAAGGAGCAAGACTGAAGCCAAGGAAAAAAATAGCAAGCTACTGCACTAGTCTAAGCATGTAAGTATGAAGGCCTGAACTAAGGCAGTGATGGTGAGAATGGGGAGGAGGAAGGGGATTAAGACCATAGGCGTGGGCTGGCCAGACGTCCCCCATTTGCTTCAGACAGTTTACCCTGGGTTATTATTCTTAACAGCGTCCCTTTCACTGCCCAAAATGCCCCTGGTTTGCATGCCGTGGCTTTGGTGACAATTATCTTTCCACTCTGTACATAGGAAATAAAGTTACTAGAACATGGGAGGGGGTGTTGAGCAAAGTGGGAAGTCTAGAATGACTCTGGCGTTTCTGCCCTGGGTCACCCAGTGGATGGTAACACCGTTGACCAAGCTAGGCAATCCAGGAGAAAAAGCAGCACAAGAAGTTTCCCTTTGAAATAAAAATGTTTAAGTTAAAGAGTCACCACAAAGTATTGAGTCCATTGCAGTACGCAGCATGACAAGAAGTTTCAAAGGGGAACACAGATGGCCGAAGTTTGGAACACGCATCGAAGGTATCACCAAACGAGAACATTGTCCCTCCCTGAAGCTCTGACTTAGTCCCGGAGCAATTTATTGCATTAGGAAACCTGCCCTATCTGCTGTTCATTCCGACTGCAGATGGGGTGTCAGCAGGCCAGCTCATTCTGGTTAGGCTTCTGACTCCCCGTTTTCTTCTCCCCAGGTCACTGCTGTGAATGCTCCAAACAACTGGATCACAGTTGACCACGACCAACGAGACAGTCAATATAACGACCTACCATGCCGAGGCCAGGTTGAGTCTGAAGACCACATCCCTTGGTTTGACTGTCTTGAGTCAAAGGTCAGGGAACACCAAAACGCGCTACCTCATGTATAAACCTCATCACCCAAGATCCTTACTAATCCGTATTCGTGCCTGCCAACACCTCAGCTTTTTTCACGCCCCCCCCCAATAACATGTCAACAACTAGGTAATTAATTAATAAGCCTCAGAACATACCTTCGCTTCTTCTCCTGGCCAGAGACCTGGGATTTTCCCGGTTTCGATTTCAAGGTGGCTCTTGCTTAAGGGTTCCAGATGCAGTCAAGCAGAAGAATAAATTTACCCGCTAGAGCCTTTTGAGGGAACTTGAAAACAAAACTGTAGCTTTTCAAGTATTAAGAGGAAATGAAAGACTGATCTAAGCTCAGTATTTATTTTAATACATGTGTTAAAGGTTATATTAGCAGCTGTCAAAGCTCTGGCCAGCTCTAAATACATCACTCTTCGCCTTAAATCAGATGTCAGGGGTGGCACTCGGAACTTGCTACTCTTTGGGCTGAGCCTGAGCAAAATGATGGGTAAAGAAGGTGAAGTTTGTCTTCCAGGCTTTCCTGTCCCTCGTGCTCATATTAGCCCGATGAGCAAGGGAGAGCGAGAGAGCTGGAGCCCGGGACCCTGGGTCTTTTATCACTTCCGGCCCAGAAAAAACTATGCCGTGCGCTGGTGATCTGTGACAAGACTGAGTGCTGCAGGGGTCAGGGGGGAACCGAATTAAAAATGAGCAAAGGATTTGAACAGACATTTCTCCAAAGAAGATACACAAATGGCCGATAAGCACGTGAAAAGATGCTCAACATCATTAATCATTACAGAAATACACATCAAAACCACTATGAGATACCATCTCTCACCCATTAGGAAGACTGCTATCAAAAAAGGGGAAAAATAAGGCTGGGCACGGTGGCTCATGCCTATAATCCTAGCACTCTGGGAGGCCGAGGCGGGAGGATCACTTGAGTTCAGGAGTTGAGACCAGCCTGAGCAAGAGCGAGACTCCTAACTCTACCAAAATGAAAAAACAAAACAAACAAACAAAAAAAAAAACAGCCAGGCACTGTGGCCAGCCCCTGTAGTCCCAGCTACTTGGGAGGCTGAGGCAGTAGGATGGCTTGAGCCCAGGAGTTGGAGCTTGCAGTGAGCCATGATGCGCTCTACCCAGGGCAGCAAAGTGAGATTCTAGCTCAGAAACAACAACAAAAAAAAACAAAAACAAGGAAACTGAGCACCCTTCCTCACACCCTCCCTTCTTAAAAAATAAAATAAAAAAAAATATTGTTTTTATAAAAACTGAACACAAAGACTTCTTTTCCCCAGCCTAGTGGCAGCCCAAATGGTCTTCCCCTAGGCCCCACGATGACTTTCCCCTTGGGAAGTCCAGAGAGATGCTTCTTTCCAAACAGAACACAGCCCTA
Organism: Indri indri; assembly: GCA_004363605.1. NCBI lineage: Eukaryota > Metazoa > Chordata > Mammalia > Primates > Indriidae > Indri > Indri indri. The sequence continues at coordinate 7,051 of RJWJ010007783.1, read as the reverse complement.
GTGCATCTTGCTGCACCACCCAGAGGCGAAAGATATTGGAGTGGAGAATCCTAAGAAGCCACACCAGAGCCTTAATCATGCTGAAGGCCCTCGCCCCCAGCCTCGCTGCCTGGTGGAATGGTGGCCACTTCAGTGCTCCTCCCCAGGGGTGGTGATGGGTGCGGGAGAACTAATCTCCAACTCCACCAACTATCGGTGCATCGTACAAGCCCTCTCTCTTTACTGTTTCTACTCCTGATTCCCGCTACCTGTTGCCTGCCGCCCCAATCTTAGATGCTCGGACTTCACCCAGGATCTGTCCTTTTGAGGCAGAAACCCAGACATTTCACTCATTTTTCTAAACTTGCCAATTTAGGAGTTTCATTCCTTAGGGCCTTATACTATAAAAATCTAACAAATGAATTCGTGCTCACAGGATAATGGTTGATAATCACATTGTCAGCATGGAAAAGGCTGACTGTAGGAGTCACAGCCCTGGGGTCACACCCCACCACTTGGTACCTGGTGACAACTTCACCACACTTTAATTTCCTCGTTAGTAAAATGGGGCTAACTATGGGGAAATCCCCTTCTCTCAGTGTCTGCAACATGGCACATGCTCGATCAATGTAAACAGAACCTCAGTGATTATAGTAACAAAGAACTAAAAAAAGAGAAAAAAAAAGGAACCTGAGTGATAATGAAAGCAGGTAAAGAAATATCCTTAGTTTTTAAGCAAAACACCTGGTACTGAAAAAAATTATGATACCTCCCATAGGTAATTCCAAATAAGATTTTCTTTTTCCAAATGACATAGAAGGTACATTTAAGCAACATGAAAGCTGACTGATTATTTCTAAGTCCCAAACGATCTACAGCAGAGTCCACATCTGTGCCTCATCTACAGTCACAGATGCTCTCAGGGACGACTAAGTCACAAGAAAAGGTGAACTTATATTCGGCATCGTTGGTTTAGAAGGACGTGTGTGTAATTGGGAAGATTACCAACAAAAATATTCAAGTAAAAGGTTCTAAAGGCAAGATGACAATATTTGTCAAATTACAGACGCAGTTCCCAGCATCCTACTCATTGGAATTTCTCCTACAGATTTCCTTGCACATGTGTGAAATGATGGATTTACTTGTAGTTGCAAAAGCTTTGAAACCACACAATTGCTCATCAAATAGTGAACTCATTAAATAAATGATGGCACACCCATACAATGGAATACTGTCCAGGTATAAAACAAAAAAACAAAATGAGGAAGATTTCTATGTATTGATAAAGAAAACATCTCCAAGATCTTCAAAAATGGCAGGCTCAAAACTGTTTGCACAGTATGCTGTATTTGGGGTAAAAATTAAAAGAAAAGCATGTGAAGATAATTTCGTTTTGTTTGTCTTTTCAGAAAAATCTGATAAAAAGTGGATATCCGCAAGGAAGGGGTAAATCACACAAATATGGGTAGAGGAAAGCAAAAAGGTCTTTGATAGTATAACTTTTCACATTGTTTTCAGTTCTGAATCATGAATATATTACTCATTCAACTTTTTTTTGAATAAGAACAAATGGCTCAGAGAGTAAGGGCTGTGAGTGGGGACAGCTGAATCCCATTTATCTAAAAACGATCTTTCTACCCTGCATGGTGACTCCAGGTGACAGTAGTTTACTGTATTTTCATAATGGGGGAACTCTTGAGTCTTTGTAATCAGTCAGAACTCTTGCAGGTTTTTTTTTTTTTTTTTGAGACGGAGTCTCAGTCTGTTGCCCGGGCTAGAGTGCCATGGCATCAGCCTAGCTCACAGCAACCTCAAATTCCTGGGCTCAAGCGATCCTCCTGCCTCAGCCTCCCGAGTAGCTGGGACTACAGGCATGTGCCACCCTGCCTGGCTAATTTTTTCTGTATATATATTTTTAGTTGTCCAGATAATTTCTTTGTATTTTTAGTAGAGACGGGGTCTCGCTCTTACTCAGGCTGGTCTCGAACTCCTGACCTTGAGTGACCCTCCCGCCTCAGCCTCCCAGAGTGCTAGGATTACAGGCCTGAGCCACCGCGCCCGGCCCTCTTGCAGGTTTAAGCATCAGAAATCCCAACTCAAGTTTACTGACGTTAAAGAGAGACCGCATCAACTCATGCGACCGAGAAGTCCAGAGGTAGAACTGGCTTTGCAGACGGTAAGGCACAGAGCAGTGCTTGTTGCTGAGAGACTGCCTAAATCACAGACCTTCCAGGCACCCCATGGCACCTTGTCTGAAACCACCAAGCAGATCGTTGGTGTCTCCTTCAGCATTATCCTAGCACTGACTTTGGAGGTTGTTGCCACCCAGTAGGAGTCTGGGACCCTGCTGCCCGTCCTTTCAGAAGATGAATCTGCTGGAAGTGACAAAGGAGAGTCAGAAGCTTCCCCTCCAGGGCTTGAGGCTGCGGTTGCTCTCTTGTGCAACAGACACGACGCAGATGCATGACATTCTGGACCGGAGAATGCGGGGCATTCAGAGCCAGACCAAGAGTATGTGTGTGGGGAGCCGGCTGGGCTTCCAGGCTTGCCAGAGTCAGGCGGTGGGGGAGAATGGGATACCACTTATCTTCCTCCCACTCTCCTTTCCTCATTCCAGGCCCAAACACCAGACCAGCATGTCTCCAACTGAGTAGAAAACGGGAACATGGGACAATGCCACATGTAAGGGATGTTAGGAAACCCAGACACAGCACGACACGGATGTACTTAATTTGGTTTATAAAATGCAATTTCTGTGGAATTCTCTGTGTTAGTGTTTAAAAAAAAATAAAAAAGGCCCACTTGATTAGGAATCAGGAAAACAGAGTTCCAGACTGGAATCTGTTGTCATCAGGCTGCAGAACTGCTTGCAGGTTGCCGAATCTCTCTTGCGTTGTTTTCTTATCTGAAAAATGTGATAATTAACCGCATGACCAACCTCACAGAGGCTAAATAGGAGCACAAGAACCCTGAAAAAATATAAACATAACTTGAAGTTAACAGAAGGCCTTCGTACTATGTTAATGGCTTACATTTTTTTTAATCTAAAAAAGTTGTTAGCAAGTATACTTTGGTTTACTCTGAAACAAGAGAGGTCGGCTTTGGTTACGGGGGGGAGAGGACTTTAATTCCATAGCAGAATCTGCTGCTTGTTGTCTGTTCAAGATCCATTTCCCATCCCTTTCTTCTGAGAAACAACTGTCACCCACCATCAGCCCAGTAGTTTCGGTGGTATTGACCCCTCTTTGCCCCAGGGGTGGACACGTGATTTAGGTCGGACCAATCCGAGCATCACGCTTCCCAGTGGGCATGTGACCCAAGCCAGCCAATCAGAGACAACGTGTTTCAGTTCTCCGGCTTGGTGCTGTAACTATGGAGAGGTCTTCCCTTTCCACTGGATGGGTTGTAGGCCTGGGAGGTTCTAGATGCCCTCTCACTTCCACCAGGGGAAAGCCTGCCTGAGAAGGAGGCCAGTAGGGAGGAAAGCAGAGCTCAGAGGAGGAGAGAGGAGAGAGAGTCCTGGTGGCACTTTTGGAGCCAGCCATTCCTAAAGCCAGCCCCGCTCCTGGACTTCTCAGGTACATGAGGCAATAAAGTATAGATTCCTTTTTTTCCTTCCTGTTGGATTTCTTATGCCTTCAACTCTAAGAGTCTTGACTGATACAAACTTCTGAGGCTAATGTTTGAGAACCTCTACTAAGATGAGCCAATCATGCCCACACGAAAGCTACGTGAATTAAGAAAACATAAGTTTTAAACCATAATTTTATGAGGTCCAAATGGATCTGAAATCGTCTTCCAGATAAGCATAATTCATAGTATGCTTATGACATACTGTGTTATAATTTAACAGGCAACATGTTATAATTTAACAGAAACACAAATTACTAAAATAAAGAAGTATTTCTTTTTATTTTACTCTTTCAGCCACGAGGTCCAAGGAAATGCAAGTTCATGGAAATTAGAAGTAATAACAAAATGCGGGTAAGACCAGCTTTAGAGGTTGCACGGAATCAGCAGAATGTCATTGTCTGGAGTGATTTGGGGCCTTCTCAGTTTGCCAAGACAAGTGTATCATTTGGTCTAGACCATGTAACAATTTCTGTAGTAACTGTCCAGGATGAAGAGTTGTCATAGAATGGTGAAGCCCAAACAACTGAAATGTTTACAGTACACAAAGCAAAACAGTCAACATTACTGGGTGATACAGACTATTTGTTTATCATTAAACTAACTAGTAAACCAGAGTAAATGCCATTATGCAGCACTACAAACATCCTAGTCATTCCTTCATTTGTTCATTCATTCATGCATGCATGCATTCAATGAGTATTTATTGAGCACCTACAGTGTACCAGGAGGCACCGTGTGAAATGCTGGAGTTACAAAGATAAAGATTAAGGCACATCCTCTGCCTTCAAGGAGCTCTCAATCTAATTGTGCAGACAGAAGTTGGAAATGAACAACGATAATGCAGCGTGAGAAGTGCTGACAGCAAAAGTCTGTTCAAGTGCAACACAACCATGGATTCACTCTACCATAGGTTCCATGGAAAAGGTATTGATATGTGGCATTCCTCCTCCTCCTCAGAATAACAATGCTTGCCATAACTTTGGTCCCTGTCTTTCAGTTCCAGTGGTGCAATGGGGGTTCACAGCATTATGACAAGTTACAGCGGACCCAGAAATGGTTAGCAGCTCCCACCGCTAAACACACAGGGGAGACACAGCCTGTCGTTGCAGGGGTGGCTGACTGCTGCTGAACCTCACCCCTGTGCCCACTCAGCAAACAGTTAATCAGGAGCTGCCACGGACTCCCCACACCCCTGTGCCCTCCAGGGCTGCCCAAATGGACGGCTCTGCCCTTGGCATGTGCCCTTAATGCCTGGTCCCACTTGGCCAGACAAGGGTTTAAGCCCTGGGGTCTTTGAAAAAGAGTCCCTTCTCATCAACTTTCAAGCCTAAGCCTTAACATTTTAAGGGCTACTTTTTTCCTCTGGAATGACGTGCTTTTTATTTATCTTTCATTATTTGGGTGAAAAAGTGGAGTGTGTAGGTCCTACTTAATGAAAGGGCCTGCAAATTTCCTGCAGTGTTGTGGACATCCACCCACAGGCATTAAACAGCACCCAGAAACTCGGGCCACCCCCTTCTCTCCTTGATCCTTGTCTCACTCTTGGGCCTTTGTCCTTTTTGCATGTTTACTGGCAAAATACGAATTTGAGATGTGAGTTTCAGCTTCTGAGTCAGACTATACATCAAGTTATGCCAGTGACAATAAAGGACGGTTTTAGAATTTCTCATCTGCCTTGCTGAATCCATCCCACCTGGAATCACGCCCACTATGGATTGCCAGTTAGCAGCAAGGGTATTGTGTCTCAGCCTTTGGTTAAGATCAAGTATAGCAGCAAGGGTAAAAGCTGCGCCCTGTGAACAGGGAGAAACGAGGAGGCAGGATTCCAAAACTGAGGTCTCCCCTAGTCACTTAGAGTTACTGTGCATGGTAGTACAAAGACCTGTCGCTAGAAGCATTTTGGTTAGTTCAGCTAAAAAATCAGAGTATCTTAGTGTTAATTTATTAACTAAATCTTTGTGATTTGGGTATATGATCATTATAAATTCAATTTTATACATGTTCTCATAATAAAAAATGATACAATACATGCTCTAAAAGTGAAATTAAAAAATGAATATCCCCTGATTTTACTTTGTAACAAATGTACTAAATTTAAAGCCCTCCTTTAATGCATTTCCGTAAATCACTCACACACAAAGAAAAAGCAACAACAGAATCTGTACAAAAATAAGAGTTCTTCATTTTCTGTAACACTTTATCTTTTCTATGTATGAATTGGTTAATATAAAAAAGTGTCTACTTAGAAAATTACGAAAACATCGCTACAATGTCGTAAGTGCTCTACATTCTCTAGGAAAACATACCTTTGAAAATAGTACAACTATTGGGAATTCTTAATGAAATTCAAGTCCTGGATGTGCCGCAGATACACTCTAATCAGGGCAGCATCAAAACCTGCCTGTCCTCTGGACCACTTCTAGAAATTGTCTGTGACATTCACTTAGTGAGACAGAATTCTTCTTTCTTCAAATGTCACCATTGATTTCTGTGGATATCCTTAGGGTGACACCCTATTTTTCAAAAAATGAAAAGAAAAACATTTAAAAGTTAAAGAATTCCAATACTAATGGCATTTCATACAGCTTTGTGCCACCTAAGAGATGACCTCACTATGGTTTGTTTTTAAAAAGAAATATTTTCTATTATTTGGAATTAGTAAATGAAGACTTCCTCAAAAACAAAACAACCAGGACACGTGACTATCAACATCAAATGTCAGAGGATCATGAAGATGTCATTGGTTGGGAGAGCTGTTAAAGATGCTTCCCTTTGGGAATAAGCTAATAAACTGAGTTGCACAATACTTACATGTTTTTTCCAAACACATTAAGAGTAAAAAGAAAGTAATTGCTCTTTCTAAAAATGCAACTGGGCACAGTGGCATGCACCTGTAATACTAGCTACTTGGGAGGCTGAGGCAGGAGTATCGCTTGAGCCTAGGAGCTCGAGACCAACCTGGGCAACATAGTGAGATCCCACCTTAAAAAATAAAATAAAATGCAAGAAATTTTCTATGAATTTTTACTAATCCTAATGCATAACATTTGAATTGATAAATACCTACCTGAAAATCATGGATGAATGTTAGGAAGTAGAAAATAAAACCAAAGGCCACTGTCCATTCACAGATCGCACTCACTACGTGATATGCATAATCCTAACAGCAATGAAAAAGAAACAGAATGTTCTGACTTTAGTATACATACTGAAATAACAATGAGAAGGTTAGAGTAGAGGAAAAAGCTGTCCCGTGAGCATAAATCAGAACGTTGGGGACCTACAGTAAGCAACGCTATGTAGATAAATGCCTGGGCACCCGCCTGATGAGAACACGAGTGCAATTATTCCAAAAGTTCTCGCTGCCACACACTCTGGTTTTAAGACTTCCTCCACAGAACTTCAAAAGGCAGAATAAGGACTGCAAAATGGCTGACAC
>RJWJ010007782.1:0-56010 GCA_004363605.1 Indri indri | reverse complement strand
AAAAAAAAAAAAAAAAAAAAAAAAAAAAGCAAAGCAGGGGTACTGGGGGTCCCCACAATATCTCTGTCAATTGTGAGGCCAGGAGTGAAGTTTTACTTGGGTATTTATAGGTACAGAGATCAGTTTCCAGGGGTAACAGATTTACATAATAACAGGTAGTTTGTTTTAGGTTAAAAGTCTTTCAAAAGCCTTCTGTAGATCCTTTAATTAACTCTGGTTACAAAATCTTCAAGGACAAAATTCTAAGTTCTAAGATAAAGCTATCACTTAACAGAAGGGTTAAACAGAGATATAGTGGCTCCATATTTCTTTATCTAGTTATTGCAAATGGAGACAGGTGATCAGAAGTCAAGCAGAAACTGTCCCTTGGTCTAATTGTTTTTAGCCGAAGGTATCTGTCTCTCGGGCGGACACTCTGATTAGCTCTCATCCCGTAGTTCCATGCAGCCCTTGCTTTGTCCTTCAAAGCAGGTGAGAACCACAGCGTCACCTTGCAAAGCAGCTGCTACTGACCTTTGAGATGCCCTCCTCAGGTGGAGCAGCTTTTGATATGCAAACTAACATGTTCACACATTCCTTCAGGGCAAAACTCTTGAGATCATTTCTGTCTCTAATATAGTAATATTAATTTATGGAGCGACATCAGCAGAAGGTGTTGGGTCTAATTCTGGAGGGCAAAAACGGAGCTCTACAGCACTGCACAGTTGGGACCAAGAAAGCTGTCCCATGCAGCAAAAGCATTATTAACCATTACTCTTAGCACTACACATTATGGGCTCAGGATCTAATTTGTGTTCAACTGCATGTTCTTCCTTCCTATGGAGAAATGGGCTACAAGTTCAACAATTCATTTCCAGATGTTTTTGGAGGGATTTGTTAAAGCACACCCTTTTGATCAGTTCACACCTCCAGTTCCAAAGCCACCAAGCTTGGGCGGAAGCATGACTGCCCAGGAGATGGGGAAGGGCTGCTTTCTTGATTGGCCTCTGCAGTAAGTGGCTCCTTTCTCTTGAAAGCAGTTTTGCCTGCTTAAGAATGGGCTCAGCTCAAGGCAGATCACTTAGGGTGGGGGTGGAGAGGGGTCGCAGTGGGCAGTGAAGTAAAAGGGAGAGCTTATAGGGGTAGAGGAGGAAAAGGACGAGGTCCAAGGCCCCAGCAATGCTACGAAGGACAGAAAGGGTGGTGTGGCTTTGTGGTCCTCATTTTCCTCTGTGAATGGATCCTTTTAGACAAGTGATGAGATGTCATAAACATTTAATCCTGAGTGCCACTCCTGCTGACACAGCCTTGCTCGTTATATCCAGGAAGAGCCAAGCACATTCACACAGGTATTTGCCATTCTTGTTTCTCTAGGAAAAGGTGCTGAAGGTGAATTGTGCCTCTGCTTATAAGAGGGGTACATTTTGTCCAGATTTAGCATGGAGAGCGAGGTTTAAGGAGCTGCTAGCCTTCCTTTCACCTTGGACTCCACAGGGCGGACCCTCTGCAGGCAGAGCGCTGCAGCTGTGTCTTGGCTTTCCCTGAGTATGGGCAGGTGTCGATTTCCACGTAGCCTGGAAGTGTTGCAGAGAACTGAACGGGGAAACGGGTGGAAGAGACTGCGTTTCGACAGTAGTGGGAGTTCTGGAAGCCACACAGGCACGACCCAGGAGGGGATCTGGCTTGGCCTTCTCACTTGTGGGGCCACGGATACTCTGCTGCCTTTGTGATCTAAGGGGTTTCTGTGTGAAACAGCCTTTTATTCTAGAACCCCAAGGAAACAAGCCCTGGCTTGTCCACCACCGTCCTTCAGTGCCAAAAATGATTAAGCTCTCACCTCGCTGACTGCGTCCCGTCCAGTCTTGGGTGTTTCCTGCCGAGCTTGCTTTTCCCCCAGTCACTCTCTAGGAATTACTGAATTTCTCACTAGAATCAGCTATTTCTCTAGATTTGGAGCTTGTTCCAAAGGAATACTTTGCTTTTCTTTTTTCGTGTTTTGACCTTCAATTTCAATCCTCTCCAAAGGTAAGAAAGTCACCTTTTGCTGTGCTGAAGTGAGCTAGGGGTTGGAGTGGGAGCAGTACTTACCATTTTGGGTCAGACTCCACCTGCCAGGAAGTGAGAATGGCAGGAGAGCTGGAATGGCAGTCCTTGTATTCCTTTAGTGGGGTCTGATTGCCTTGTGGGTGGTCATTGTGTCCCAGGAGATTTCAGAGAACAAACAGTGGAATCTTATTTAAATAGTTTGGAAGGAGCATTAATGATGTCTGTTGGTCATGGTTCAGATGGAAGCTGGTACTTTTCTGACCTACCCCTTTCATTTCACCCTTGAAACATTTCCTTATTCTACTCGGCATGAAGGTTTTGCAATCATTCCCTTCTAATCCTAGTTTATACTGTAACTGCGGGTGCTTTTGTACTTCCTTTGTGCTGTGATATTGATTATCAGTGTTGGCTGGTCTATGGCAAACATACTAATCTGGATGCAGGCTGGAAAATTTAAGGGTTAGCAAATGATTCATCATTTGCCGAGGGCGGCTTATTACCCACCAGAATGAAGAGAGCTGTGGTGTAGGAGCAGGAGGAAGTACAAGTTAGAGGGGCAGTTGCTCTCCACCTCTGTCGTTAGTAAGATTGATAGGATGAAGGCTTGTCACCCCAGCCAATGTCTGAAATTGTGTGGACACACTTGCATTCAGATCCCCTCTCTCCCAGTACTTATTTCTGTGGCTTTGAAGCAACTATTCAACCTGCGTCTCAGTTTTTTCTTTTGTAAAATGAGGATAATGGTACTACCTACCTCATAGGTGAGTGTCGAAGGACACAGTGTCTGGCACATAATAAATATTCATAAATATTCATTAATGCTTTACTGTTAACTGTCCTGAACATTAGTCTGTTTTGAACCAGAATTCTTTTCCTGAGGACATGCTATAATTTTGACAGGAATAGATAACTAACTCTTCTTTGTGTGTCCAAATAAACATGTTTTTATGAAGGTACTTGGTATAAGTTAACAAATGTATTTATATATACATATATATATAAATTTATATATATATAAAATACATATATAGTAGATGGGTCTTGCTCTGTCACCCAGGCTGGGGGTGTAGTGGCTTGATCACAGGTAACTGCAGCCTAGAACTAGGCTGGGCTCAAGCAGTCCTCCTGCCTCAGCCTCCCTGAGTATCTGGGACTACAGGCATGCACCACCACACCTTGCTAATTAAAAAAAATTTTTTTTGTAGATCCTCCTGCCTAGGCCTTCGAAAGTGCTGGGATTACAAGTGTGAGCCACTGCCTGGCCTGATTTTTTCCTTACTGCGTTCATTGTGAGATACAACACCCTTTTCATTATTCTCCTAGCCTTTGATTCACAGCCCAGGGGCTTCAGCCACTATGTCTACTTTCTTACCTCTCAGGGAGTGTTCAACTCGAATTGTATTTGGTTACTCTTCCCATCATAGCCTGAAACATTGTATCTAAGATCATCAGTGACCGTTCATGGCTAAACCAGTGTAACTTCGGTCCTTGTCTTTCTTGCTTCTTGGCCTCTGTTGTCATTGCTGGGCACTTTTTTCTTGGCCTTCCCTCCTCTGCTGGCTTTCCTTCTACCTCACTGTCCGTGCTGCCTTCTTCTGCCCATCTCTGAAGGCTGGCACATCCTAAGATACCGTTGCTGGCTCTCTTTTCTACTTGATGCATTTTCTGTGTCCATAGCTGTAGCTACTGTGCCCTTGTGAGCCCCAGAGCACTCTCTCCAGCCCAGATTTGTTTCCTAAGTTCCTGACCCTTAATTCCAAATGCTTTGACATTTCTGTGTAGGTATTCCTTAGGCTTCTCCTACTCCACATGTCCAAAGATGGATTTGCCCTCTCACCCCCTTCTGTCATCTCTTCGTTTTTTCCCCATCCTAGTTCAGAGCAGCACCACAGTCCATTTGGGAGCCAAAGACAGAGATCTGGGAGTCATCCTGTTCTCCTCTTCATCCTTCAGCCATCATGTCTTCACAGCACGTTCTGTTGACTCTTCCCATTACCACGGCTTTGGTGGCTGTGTCATTTCTCGTCCTCTCCCTGTTCACATTGGCCACCTGGTCCTGCCTGGGCTCAGGAAGTCACCTCCTACCTGGTCTTTCTGCTGCTGGTCTCTTTTCCATTCATTTGCTGTGAGTGAGTTCTGATTGGAATGACCATGTGATCATGTCACTCTGCTGCTCAAACCGTGGTGGCTATCTCTTGCCTTGGGGGGAGTGTAAATTCTCCAGCATCCCAGGCCCTTTGTGACTAGCACTTTCCTGTCTTGGCACCACATGCCTCTCACTTTCTGTGTATGTGCCTTATAATCTAGCCATTTTGTACTGACAGTTTCTTGAGCACACCATATCTGCATTCGTCAGGGTTCTCTAGAGAAACAGAACCAGTAGGCTACACACACACACACACACACACACACACACACACACACACACACACACACATATGTATATAGACAGAGAGAGAGAGAGAGACTGATTTATTTACTTTAAGGAATTGGCTCATGTGATTGTGGGGGCTGGCAAGTCTGAAAGTTGCAGGGTGGAGACCTAGGGAAGAGTTGTTGCAGCTCCAGTCCAAATGCCAGGCCTCCTGGAGGCAGAATTACTTCTTCCTCTAGGGTGAGGCCCTTGAGTGGATGAAGCCCACCCACATTTGGGAGCGTAATCCATTTTACTCAAAGTCTACTCATTGAAATGTTAATCACATTTAAAAAATAACCTTTGCAGAAACACCTAGACCAAATAGCTGGGTACTGTAGCCTAGCTAAGTAAACACATAAAATTAAGCATCACGACTTGGCTTATGTTTATCTCTGTCCACATCGCCCCCACACCTACTGTGGTGCCCACTGACCACCTGGAAACCTGCCACTCATCCTGTACTCTGCTCTCAGCCTGCCCTGCCCTTCCTTAGCAGCACAGCATTTCCTAGTATAGCATTTCCTCTCTTTGTTCCTGATTGGCTTGTCATTACCTTTATTACGGTATTATTCCCTTGCTCTGAGTATTCTTAAATTGTCCTTCTTCCCTAACAGAATAAAAATGCCTCAAGGACCAAGCTTCTATTCTGTTCACATTCACTATGGCTTAAGCACATGATGAATGCCTAATAATTGTGTAATCGGTCAATGAATGATTAAGCCAGAGGGTCTGGACCAGCATTGAGAATGGGAGCAGTTGAGGTGGAAAGCAGCCCGGCACCGGGGTGTGATCTGTCATCCCCAGGGAAGTGCTTATAGACGCAGCCACAGAAAGTAGCTCTGTAGTCACATTAAAGAGAGGATCAGAGTGAGCCTCTGAAAAGCTCCACAGCTCAGTTCCGGAGCGTACTTCCTACAGTGAGTGATGGCTTGCGAAGTTGCCGCTCTAATACTGTGATTCTGCTGGAGGATGCAAAAGCTGTCACTTTTCAAACCTAAGCGTTCTGGATGCTTCCTGCTAATCACTTCCATACAAGGGAGTTCTGTCAGAAACATGTTGTCTGTTGTTTTTCATTGTCTTGGAGAATAATTTAAGTGGAATTAACTGTATGATTTTAAAATTTCTTATTTAAGAAATCCTGTTTCTTTATGGCCTCTTCAACTTTCATTTTCTTTTTCTTCCTACTGACCTGGCTGCCTCTTAAAGGGGCTGCACCAAGTTTCCTGCTTGCCCTGTTGGCAGTGACTGCAGATTGGTGTCATCTTAATTCTGTTATACTGCATGGCACATTCTGAAAGTAATTGGGTTTTTTGTTTGGGATTATTATAATGTGAATAAGAGTTTCTGATTCTTTTTTCAAGTCGCAAAATTCACTATGGTCACTTTGTTAAATATTTTAGATGACACTATTTTTAATAATGTAATATTGTATTCAGGGGAGCCTAATGAAGATAACAAAATAAAAACTCAATCGAAGTCAAACAGATGGGTAAATTGTGACATTACAAATGAGAACTGGAAGCTAGGTGAAGCCAGGAATAAAGCTGAGAGGTAATCTTTGTGCCGCAATCCTGTATATCCTTTCTTAGAAGGCCACAGTTTTGTCTTTAAGCTTTGTTGTCACTAACAAACAGAGGAAAATACAATTACAGTTTGAGCATCCCTTTAATTTTTTTATTTTTTCATTAAATAGAGATGGGGTCTCGCTCTTGCTCAGGCTGGTCTCAAACTCCTGAGCTCAAATGACCCGCCCGCCTCGGCCTCCCAGAGTGCTAGGGTGAGGCACCGCGCCGACCAGTTTGAGTATCCCTTATCCGGAATGCTTGGGACCAGAAGTATTTTGGATTTGGAATATTTGCATATACATAATGAGATATTTTGGGGATGGGACCGAAGTCTAAGCATGAAATTCATTATGTTTCATATACAGCTTGTATACATAGCGTGAAGGTAATTTTATACAGTCTCTATTTTTAAGGTTATTTTTAATTATTATGGGTACATAATGTGAATTAATCAAATCAGGGTAATTGGGATAGCCATCACCTCAGGCATTTGATGTTTCTTTGTGTTAGGAACATTCCAATTCCACTCTTTTAGTTATTTTATTTCTTTTTTTTTTTAAATTTCAGAATAACACAGGGGTACAAATGTTTTGGTTACATCTTTTAGTTATTTTAAAGTATACCCTACCTTGTTGTTGATTACAGTCATTTTGTTGTGTTATCAAATATTTTTCATTCTATCTGTGTTTTTGCACCCGTTCACCATCCCCACTTTGTTCCCCCTTGCCCTCTGCGCTCCTCATCCTCTGGTAGCCATCATTCTGCACTCTGTCTCCATGAGATCAGTTGTTTTACACAGATGATTTCCTCATAGTGCCTGACTTTCTTCTCTTTCTTCTCCCTGATGTGTTCACTCTAGCTCTGCAGATGTCATAGAAAGCGGGTGGGGTAAGTGAGAAAATGGCCTGACGGGGTTGAGGTGGTACGGTGGGGAGGCCAGTGAGGAAAGCCACCCCCTCATAGGCCTTGGCAAACCACTTCTCAGCTCCTTTGGAGTCTGAGAGCATTTGTTTTCAGTCACTTTGTCCTTCAGACACAGCCAGAATAATTTCAGAGTCCAAATTACCTTGGGTAAAATCCTGCTTGGCTTTTTATTTTCCGGAGCAAAGCTAATTTTGTCTTTTCTCCTTTCAAAGAAGGATGTGCAGGGCTCTGTTTCTTGGTAGGCTTTTGCTCCAGTTAACTCAATTCACCCAGGGCCCTGCGAGGGCTGTGAGAGGAGTAGGAGGGGCTCACTTATTTGTGTTAAAACGCTCTGAAAGTTCAGTTATTAACATAGACAGACATTTTACTTGAAATGCCGCAAGGATTAATGACAGCAGCTAACACATATTGAGTGCCTGTGTGTATCAGGCCCTGTGTGTGCTAAGATCTTTGCGTGTTTAATCCTCACAAGGTACCGTCACTTTATAAGCCATTTGCAACATTATTATAAGCATATTTTGATGTTTACTATTTAAAACAGGGTTGAGAGACTTTTCTCCTACCCTGCCTTCTAACTTGTGTTGTTCAAAAGCAAGTTAGTGAAATTATGGTTCTCCCTTAAAATTAAGCAACAAACTTCAAATCTAAACTTCCCCTAATATTGAAAATATTATACTTTACTATATAAATATTATAAGTATGTTAAAAATACACCACAGGTCTATGTTACGGGAGAACATGGGTAACAGCAAGAGAGCTCTTGAGGTGGTAGAGGTTAAGGTAAGGGGAGATAGGTCTCCAGAGAAGAGAGGCCAGCGGGAGGGGCATTTTTCATAGTCGGGGTTGGGGTGGTTGGTGAAGGAAAGAGGAAGGTCAGGTGGGAGGGGACAATGCAGTGAGATTTGGACTTTAAGCTGAGCGTCCCAGCATGGGCTTCACAGAAACTGGCATCTAACAATCTCTGTCCCTCTACTGACTGCTGCTAAGCTCCTTACCTGTTGCTCACAGCTCACAGGTGAGCTCTGAGCTCTGTCCACGTGCCCAGTGTCAGACCCAGTGAACAAATGAAGCTAGGAGCGCCCTCGGCCTCTTGAGTCCATTGAGGGAGGCTCTGACTAGGTGCGGTGGGGTCAGTGCTTGGGTCCTAGGGGCGCAGGAGTGGCCAGGGGAGGTGTCCTGGAGCAGGTGACACTGAATTCCATTTCCTTAGGAGCAGTGGCAATTAGCTGCAAAGAGTGTGGGCTGGGGTCCTGCCCAGCAGAGGCACCTGCACCAGGAGAGGCAGGTGAGAGACATTTGAGTTCCTTCAGCCAATTAAAGCAGTTTGATGTATTTGGAGCATGTGCGAAGTGCAGTGTGGAAGGGCCTCTCACAGAGGGATATGAAGAATGATTCTGTTTTAGAGATGTACTTCATCCTTAGAAATAAAATGTTTATCTATGAGAATTTGCAGTTAAGCAGGTCTCAGTGAGCCAGGCTCTTTTTAAATTTTTAAACTCTTTTTGGCTCACAAACCCTTTTAACTAAAGCCTGGATCTTTCCCCATAGAGAAGCATGAATGCAGTACACGTAATGCTTGCCAGCTATCACACAAGCTCACATGTGTCTCACCCAGGCTTACACGTGTGGTCACTCACGCTCCCATGCACACTGACGCATGCTCACCCGTAGGCCCACGCATGCTCACATACCTCCCTATAATCTTAGAGGTTCACAGGTCTTTTGAAGCACATGTCTGTTCCTCTGGTTAAGGTAAAATCTGTTTCATACTAACTCGAGCCAGTAGAGATCATGTTTTTGTTATAGGAATTATGAAATGAGATTGGCTGTTATTGTCTTTACAGAGTTGAAGAACATTGTGTTCATATTTCTGAACTTTAAATTCTGTGTAATTAGAAATTAAAATTATTTCATGATATGAGTCTCTAAGCAGCATATATTGTCCCTTTTAAAAAAGCTTTTAATTCTAAATCTTTTAAATTTTTATTTATATTCTGTCTTACCCTCAAAATGATTTAAGATAGATTTATGTATTAGTTTAAACTTTTTATTAAGGAAATTTTCAAATGTATACTGAAGTAGAAATCACAGTATAATGAACCTCCATGTACCCATGACCTAACTATAATTATTACCACATAGCCAAATTTATTTCATATATAGCTCTATGTTTCCATGATCCCATCCCCAAGATTTTTATAATAAATTCTGGGCATCATATTATTTCAGCTGTGTTTATTATAGTATATATAAAGGTATACATTGGTTCTTTAATTGGTTCTCTTAAAAAATAACTACACTACCTTTATACTAAGTTAATAATAGTTCATTAATATTATCAGATACGTATCAGTGTTCACATTTCCCTGGTTGTCTCATAATTGTTTTTCATAATTGACTTGTTTGAATCAGGGTCCAAATAAGGTCCATGTATTATAATTGGTTGATATCACTTACGTCTTGCATCCCCTCCTTCCCCTTCCCTTCTTTTTCTTCTTTCCTCCTTTCTTTCTTCTCTCCCCTGTCTCTGTCTCTTTCTTCCCTCCTCCTTTCTCTGTGTCTCTGTCTCTGTGTGTGTGTCTCTCTCTACCTCTTCTTCCCCCATAATCTGCTTGTTGAGGAAATGGGGCCATTTGCTGTTTCTTGTTTCTTCCATAGTCTGAATTTGATGGCATTCAGTGGTGTTCTTTCATCCCTTTTTCTGTAAATCGGTGTTTATATTTAAAGGCGTGATCAGGTTCCGTCTTGATTTTTGGTAGGGAGGGGCACAAAAGTAGTTCATAGTTGGTCTTATTATGTATTTACATTATGAGGTCTGCGATGTCTTATTTTTCTCCGTGTAATATCAACAACTGTTGAAGATCATTGTTAAAATCTGTTACTTTGCTAGAAATTGCAGAGTGGTAATAAGCTACTTCTGTAATTCTTTCTTCAGTGATTAGCTGAAATGCTTTCAGAGGGAGAAGGTTGTAAGTACAATTGTCCCTTGGTATCCATAGGGGATCCCCTGCAGATACCAAAATCCACAGATGCTCTAGTTTCTTATATAAAATGATGTAGTATTTGCATAACTTACACAAATCCTCCCATATACTTGAAATCATCTCTAAATTACTTGTAATACCTAATACAATGAAAATGCTGTAAATAATTGTTACATTGTACTATTTAGGGAATAATAACGAAAAAAAGTCTGTACGTATTCAGTACAGATACAACCATCAATTTTTTCCTGAGTATTTTTGATCCTCAGTTGGTTGACTCCATAGATGCGGAACCCAGGGATATTGAGGACCGACTGTTTATGGTTACTCTGAGGTATAGAAAGGCAAAATAAATGATCAGTTCTTTTGCATTCCAGTTTTTAATGACTTGGTTCCATGCCATCCTCCATTGGTGACCACTTTTTAAAATAGTATGAACTCATGGAATTAAATATTTTTGATGTATTCCAGTCCATTGTACCTTGTTGACCCTCTGTTTGTCCTAATCTGTGGCTGGGGGAACCTTTTCCATTTGGCCTCTGCATTCTCTTGATGTAGCTTTGTAGTCTTTGCTTCATTTCTGGTATGACAAGGTGATCCATGCATTTTTTCTGCTACAAATCTGGAATCGGCTCTTTTCTCAAGGAGTCCAAGGGCAGATTTATTTTAATCTTGAAAATCTTTAAGTAAAAAATTAACACTCTATACTTTATCATGGTCTTTCCGCTAAAGTACTAATTTTGGTTGTTGCCTTGCAGCATGTAGCGAGCATTATCTTGTTCACCTTTTTATTTATCTATGAATATTTATCTGTGAGTAGTGGCAGTTCAGTCCTTTTCCTCTGTTAAGGTTTAATTCTAGCCCCCTCAGCCTTATTTTCATAGTGACCCCACTGTGCTTTCGTCTGGTCCTGTTGTCTCCTGATGGAGGTTGGTTTTAGATGGCATTCTTTCCAGCTGCCACCACACTGGAGCCCTGCTCTAGGACCACTGTTGTGTTGTTCTGTTTTTACTCCACATGTGCCTGCCCTCCCCTCACTCTACAGTAGGACTGTTTTGTGTGTCTTTATGACAAAATCAATTTGTATTTTATTTGCTTTCCTTTTTCAAAGTGAGTTCACATCAAATATCCCATTTAATTCCTACAGCTGCTTTGTCAAGACCATTGGGTCTGTATTGTTATTTTCACTTTATGAATGAAGAGAATTGAAATCCAAAGAGCTTAATGGGCCTAAGATCCCACCATTAGTAAATGACAGATTAATGAGCAGCTGGAATTAGAATTTAAAGCTGCAGAGTGGATGATGCCCCACCTCCAACCATAAATCAAGGGACTCCTTGCAGCATATTTTGAGGCCCTCGAGTCAAGACAGTCTAAAAGGGCTTTCCTGAGTGATATTTGTCCCCTTATGGTGAGCTTTTGCTTTGGAGTATGGTTTTGTATTCCTGATACTGTGTACAGACATTGGCAGTGAGAGCCCATCCTCCCTTTATTGAGTTCTGAAATACTGGGACATAAAGAACGTGTAAGTGGGGGTAGTTCTGACTTCCCTTCACTCAGGTTCTTAAGTCACCTGGAGAGAGAGTAACCTTAAGGACTAGGAGTTAAGGGAAAGAATGATGTGAGCATACAGAAGAAATGATAAGAAAAGGTGGTATTTTTCTTTTTAAAAATTTAAACAGTGATTTTTTAAAAAATGGAATTAACTATTTGGAGAAAATAATTGCTCTTTTTACCTTTTAAGAGGGTGACAACGTGCTGTTATGTTCTGTAGTCAGAATCCATATGGGGCCGCACAAGTACAAGATGATTATACAGTTATTCTCAAGTAGTAAGGTCAGTGTTTTTAATTTAGTTTCTCAAAAAGTTAATATAGTTTTGATATAACTGAAAAAGGTGACAACTAAAAAAAAAGAGTAAGCAGGCCCTTTCTAACACAAAGGCTACCAAGGATGTTTTCTCCAGCAATTATGTTCTTTATAGTAATTTTATAGTTTTTATTCCCTTGCTAAACTTGGGTTTGGTGTTATGCAATTTTCAGAGAATATGCACTGTTTAGGTGTAAATTTTAAGTGTGTAAGGAGTGTCCTATAACTTGTATTATTATCTGTAAGTTGTTGAAATGTTCTTAAAATTTTGTCCTTTTGATTTCTGTTACTTTTTCCTTCCAGGCAAAATTCTTTGAAATGGTAGTCCTGCAGATGCTCACTGCTAAAGCAGTGTTTTTTCTAAGTTTAGGTGGATTCTAAATTGTTAACATGTTTATATGCTTGCCTGTTTAAGTCCTTGAGAAAGATCTTCTTGAACTCTTTAACTTTCCCAAGTAGAAAATAGCCCTAGAGCCTCTTAAGGAGTTAATTGAGGTATTGCTTTTTTATAATTGAATCCGTATGTTAAAAAAAGTCCATGTTTGAGGTAGTATAATTTTCTTTATCACACCACAAAATATCACATCTAGGTGGCTTTTTAATCAGTTGAATTACAGAGAAGTGTAACACAGGTTCTAAATTAAAAACAAGTAGGTACTATAACTTTAAAATTCCCTGCACAATTCTCTTATATTTAGCCAATTGAATGAACTGTAATTCAAAAAGGATGGGTTAAATTATTACCAACTGTTGAAAGTTTAGTTAAATTTTGGTGATTAAACTGGGAAAAGTGATAGGAAAGTTGTATTTTTGGAATGCTCATGCATTGTGTCTTACAAGAGTACTCAGTTTTAGTTCCTACTTTGGCTTACCTAAAAGATTAGAGTTGTAAACTTGGTAGTCGTGTTTTCAGATGGAATAAATATTTCATGGGAATTTAGAATTCTGTAGTAAATTTGTAGATTCATTTTCACTAATGCCTGTTTTCTGACCCTACAGCATAGATGATTTCCTCCAAACATGTAAAAAATCTTTTTCTTCTTGCCCTTTCTTCATGTCTTTTGGGAGTCCTAAAAAATTTCCTACTGCTTTTTTGAGGGGAGGGGTCTCACTAAAAAGATAGTGAGACTATTTGAGCATTTCAAATAGGTCTATTTATTTTAGCATCTTTTTTGTTTATTTTGAGCATCTTTTGACATGGGCTCTACTTAAAAAACATATAGGGCAGATATTTGTTGAACACCCACTGTAGTCAGGTAGATGCAAACTCAGTAAACAAAGCCCCAGATATCAAGTGCTTGTGTAAGGACATTGCATATGCATCGCAAAAGACAAGGTTCCTTTCGCTTTTCTGGTGTGGTGGAGGAGGAAAGACACTATATACAGTAAAGAAACAGAGTGATTTTGAGTAGTTGCTAAGTGTCATGAACCGCATGTGGTGTGAGAGGGCCCAAGGTGGTTGTAGCATTTCCAGGTGCTATACCCAGAGATGCAGGTTCAGAAGGAGATGCCTCTGCCAGTGTTTTCTCTTTCTTTCTCTCCCCCGCCCCCTTCATTGGGGAAGGCTGGGTAAGCACATCTGGGATTTTGTTAGAAAACTTGGTAAACTCTGACCACTCCAGTTTTGTTTAATAATAGCTAAAATGTATTGAGCATTTACCGCGTGCCAGGCTAAGTGTTCTAAGTACTTTATGTGTGTTATTTCCTTTAATTCTTTAACAGTGTGCTAAGGTAGGTGCAGAACCTGAGGCTTACAGAGATGACCTTGGCTGACTTTGCATGGTGGACCTGGGATGCTGATCCAGTACTCTGGTTCCACAGTTTGCATCCTCAGAATGCACTCTGTGGAAAGTAGGAAATATATTTTTGAAATATTCTATACAAAATTGCTAATTATAATAAAAAGAGGTCCCAGGAGTTACACTGGTAACCTTCAGTAGTTAGAAAACACATTTATATGAAGCTTCCTGTTTCTCTGTGGAATGATTGTCTCTTCACTAATTACATACAACAGAATATGTCACTTTCTTGCATGTTTAAGTGGTCTCTTTTACAGTTTATAGCTCCTTTCACGTGTATCAACTAGGCTTGTGGGTCCTGGGGAATGAGCAGTGTGTGTTCCATCTTCTTCCCTGGCTGTGGCAGCAGCGCTGAGGTAGGCAGTGAGTCAGCGAGCCCCTTGTTTTATCTGAGGCAGCTGAAGAATCTACCTTAAGCCTTGCATTAAACCTTGTGGTAAATCATGTGTTATGACTCCCAAGATAGATTTTCCTCCCAATTTTTTTTTTTTTTTTTTGAGACAGAGGCTCACTCTCTTGCCTAGGCTAGAGCGTGGTGTCGTCAGCCTAGCTCACAGCAACCTCAAACTCCTGGGCTCAAGCGATCCTTCTGCCTCAGCCTCCGAGTAGCTGGGACTACAGGCATGCACCACCATGTCCGGCTTATTTTTTTCTATATATTTTTAGTTGTCCAGCTAATTTCTTTCTTTTTTTTTTTTTTTTTAGTAGCGACGGGGTCTTGTTCTTGCTCAGGCTGGTCTCGAATTCCTGAGCTCAAACGATCTGCCCACCTGGGCCTCCCAGAGTCCTAGAATTACAGGCGTGAGCCACCGCGCCCGGCCCCAATATTTAAATTATTTCATTTTACTGTGTCCTTTTTTAGGACCACTTACTACCATTTCTGGAGCTTTTAATGCACGTGGTTGATAATACTAAATATAAGTAATATAAACAGAAGTTTTTCTCAAATTCAGTCCTTAGAGAATGTGTGTATGTGTGTATTAAAAATAACGTTACATGCAGGATTTGGATCATTGTTTTCATAGCTTTACTTGGCATCTGCAAACTCTCAGATGACAGGTGTGTCGGTGCCTGTCGTAACTGAGGTGTCTGTCGTCTTCGCTCATAGACACCGGTCTGTTGTCTGGGACTGCTCCCCCTAGGGGGGAAGATGAGCTAGTTGGCCAGTTCCGGAATTTGTCATAGAGCTGGGGAAATGTGAAATGTCAGATCTGGAAGGGACTACCTTGTTCAGCAGTCCAGACCTTTTGATTTCCTTAACTAGCAGCATCCAGCTCCCAATATATACTAATTTGGGTTCAGTATAGGGTGACCAGTGCTCTTATTTTGTCACTTAAGAACATTTAAAACAAAACCAAACCAAAAAATATATATGCGTACTAAATGTTGCCTTCATTTAAAATAGAGGCTATTTTAAATACCAGAATAGTTAATAAGTAATCTCAAGAGTAGAAGATCTTATAAGAACTCCTGAGTATTGAGTCGTGGGCTTATCTAATGGTATGTTGATTTTTTTTGTTTTGTTTTCATTTTGTTATGGTTTGGTGAGCACTTAATGATGTACCTGTACTCTTAACAGTTACGGACAGTTAAGGAGATGGAGACCCAAAATGGTGATCTTTAAGTGAAAGAAGGGGTTTCTAAAACCAAGCTTGATTTTCTTTTTTTTTTGGAGATAGGGTCACATTCTGTGCCTAGGCTGGAATGTAAAGGTGTGATCATATAGTTCACTGCAGCCTCAAACTATTAATACTGGGCTCAAGTGATCCTCCTGCCTCAGCATCCCGAGTAGCTGTGACTGCAGGCTCATACCGCCACACCTGGATAATTTATTTATTTTATTTTTGGTAGAAACTGGGTCTCACTCTTTTGCCCAGGCTGGTCTTGAACTCCTGGGCTCAAATGATCCTCCCGCCTCCATGACTGCCTTTGCTGGGATTATAGGTGTGAACCACTGTGCCTGGCCAAGCTTGAGATTTAATTTAGTCTGGTAAGAATCCTGTTCTCATTCTGGGACAGGGCTTCCTGGGTCAGGTTCATGTCTGTGCCAGTAGCCAGATGCACAGTTGTTACCTGTGCTATTGAGAAAGTTAGATTGCTAACCCAAGACATCCTTATTTTTCCTTAAATAAGGTTGGTGATGTGAGTTTTCAGATAGATGTTTCATAGTTAATGTAGCCTACTGTACAGGCCTTAGAATTCAGTTAGTGATAGTTATTTAGCAAAATGCGTAGGTTTTACTTGAAGAAAATAGTAAAAAATGGTCTTTCTAAAATTGCAGCTTCTCAAATTACCACATCTGGAGCATGCTATTTTCTAAAGTGCTTTTACTTCCTGTTGGGTATTTCAGCTGCTCTGAGCTCTTCCACAGTCTGGGCTGCCATAAATCTGAGAGAAAATGTTTTGAGTAATCATGCAGACAGTTCCCTGTAAGCATCTAAGATGTGTGGGCCTGGATCAGTACCACCTCTCTGTGGCTCTGTAAAGCTGTGGGAAAATTACATGTACAGCCTGCATGGAACATTCTGTACTGTTTTCCTGTGACTACAAGAAGTGTGGACTGGGATCAGTAGCTTCTGTTTGAGCTTGCTACTGATTTGATAATTGTCCTTAGGTGAGTTGCTTAGTCTTTCTTTGCGGCTATTTTGTCATCTGTAAAACTGAGGATATTGAATGCTGATAAGCTAACCACACTGTTTAGCTCTGAGCTGTGTGGTGACAGAACAGGTCTCCTGAAAATGATGGATGGATCCTTTCTAATCTGAGACAGGGAATACCTGTTCACCTTTTCTACCTTACCTTTCCTGCCCAGGTTTTTCATATGTTTGGAAAAAGCTACTAAGTTGGCGAACATATATATATATTTAACTTCCAGGTTCTCAAGATCCTATTTTAGAGAAAGGTTCTCAATTTTTTCCTATTCAGAGAAATTTACTTGTGTAACTCCTCTTAGTCCTTAAGAAAATTGCTTGTGGCAGTGTTAACCTTGCAGTCTTTCCAGGAGAACCCTCAAATGGGCAGGACTGTAACCTACAGAGGGAAAGAAGTGATCTAACATGACAACAACTTTTATTTTTATGTAATGATGGTATGCTAATAGATCTTAGGGATAGTATTCATTCCTCCAACAAATATTTATTGAGCATCTGCTAGGTGGTAGGAACAAAACAGTTCTAGGAACAATGTGGACGAATCAGTGGGCAATTTGAATCTGATACAAATTTTGTAAGTTTGATTCCAATTCTAAGCTCAATATTTTGTTCTCATTGTGGCATGGACAACCAGTTAGTTGTTTACCATTCTTCTCTTCTTCCTTATAAACACAATCCCTATATTATTTGGAGTCAACTCTGTGCTTAGTTAAAAGATAACATTTTCCAGCTTCCTTAGTAGTTGCTGTGACTCTCTGATTAAATTCTGGCCAATGAATGTAAGTGGGAATGCTTTGTGGGTCTTCAGGCAAGGCTGTTTAAAGGAAGTTGAGAGTTGGGAGATGTGCCTCCTGAGGCTTTACCTTCCTCCTTTCCGCTGTCTGATATGTGCATGTGATGTCTGGATCTCTAGTAGCAATTTTGGATGATGAGGTAAGCTGGAGAGTAGAAGCCAGAAAGATAGAAGGAGCCTAGGTCACTGATTGTTGTTGACCCAGTAATCAATGGCTCTCTAATGGCTATGACCAGATGACTTTTATGTGATGTGTGTTCAGTTCTAACTTATATGCAGCTGCACCTAATCCTAAGAGAGTATAAGCCCACGTTTTCGTGGCCATCTCTGACCTCTGACCTTGCACATGACTGTGAATGCCATCACTGAAGCAGACTCCTGGGCATGTGGTTTTTAATAGTTCACCAGTGTGCCTATTGGCCCTTCATGGCCCTGATGGTCTGCTAGAGTAATTCCAGATTGCAGCTAAGGAAACCCTCAGATTAAGGAGTATCACCTTCACTGTTCCTGAACAAATATGCATGGAAATACTTTAAAACAGTGGTTCCCGAAGTGTGTTCTCAGATCAGGAGCACTGGCGTCAACCTGGGAATTTGTTAGGAATCTCAGGGCCACATCCTAGACCTGCTGAACTTTGGGGGATGTGCCCAACAATCTGTATTTTAATGAGTGATCTGGATGCAGGCCGAGGTTTAAGAACCACTGCCATTTGGTCTTCTGCATCTTGTCACTCAAACAAAGTGGTGTGTGCATATGAGCTTGGCCAGGGGGCAGTGAGCTGGTTGGGTTTGAAGTTGATGAACATGACCACTTGGACTTTGTTCTAGTTGCTTTCCCTTACTACTGAACGGACAAATGAGTAGGTCAAAAGATGCATGAATTCAAGCAAGAGAAAAGGAGACCTTTAAGGAGTGAGCACAGCTCCCCAAGTACCTCCTGGTGCCTTTCAGAGGCACCCCTGAAGTTTGACAGTCATTGCAGCCCACTCGAGGTGAGAACCCAGAGCCATCCAATATTAAATCCAGTATTAAAGCCAATCCAATAATAAAGGAAACAACACTTGGCTTAAATTGGAAAACTGATTTCAGATTTCGATATCTGTGCTTTTTATATGTTCTCTCTACTGCCACTAAACTCTTTCAGTGAAAAATGGACAAATTGCTTGACAAAGACAACCTACCCAAACTGACTTACCATGAAAATAGAACACATGAGTAGTAGCGTATCTATTAAAGAAATTGATGTTATTATCAAAGACCTCTCTCTCACACATACATGCAGAACCCCAACAAAACAAATACACCCCACCCCGCATACCCCTGAAGGCTTAGACTGAACAATGGGAATGAGCCACCTGGGTGATGATCTGAGAGGCAGATGCAGGAGGCGAGAGCAGCGCTGTAGGGCACCAGCACAGGAACCTCCTTGCTGAGGTCTCTGTGTGTGCAGGCATCACATCATGCAAGACCTGCAAGAACTTGGTGAGGTGTTTGGGTGTCATTATAATTGGACCTAGAAGCAAATGGAAGATATTAAATAGAAGAGAATTATGATCTGATTTGTGATCCCACAAGCCCATTCTGGCTGCCGTGTGGAAGCCGGACTCCAGAAGGCTGTGGTGGAAGAAGGGAGACCAGTTGAGATGCTGTTAGAATAGTCCAGTCACAAGAAAATTGTGACTTGGACTAGAGGACATTGTCAGAAGTGGTCAGGTTTGGGATATATTTCGAGGCAGAACGTGTGGGAGTTGCTACAGGATTGAACCTGAGGAGATGAACTTTCAGCGAGAGTTTTTTCTGCAACTTAAGTGAACTTAAGTAGAGGATGAATAATCATAACATTTAAAACCATAGAACCTGAAACTCTGCGTTGGTTTCTTCAGCTCTGCCACTTATTATCAGTGGGGCTTTAGCTAAGTTATACTGTATCTTCAACTTCCTCGTTTGTAAAATGGTGATATTAACATCCATCTTGGGGATTACTGGGAGAATTAGATGAGAAAAAGTATGCTAACGTGTTTAGGACACTACCCAGTATTGTAAATGGGCAATCAACTTTAGTCATGGCTATTTTCCTTTGTAAAACTGTACACATAAAAATATTAGAAAAAGGTCTGTGTCAAACCATACCTGCTACGGATTGGTTTTTGTTACAGAAACAAATGGTATTCATATATTTAGGCTTTATAGTAACTCTGTAGGTGATCACAGACAGATGGTCCTTAACACAAGCGAGGACTTACAGAAAGAGTGCTTCCGTCGAGTTGTGGATCTTCTGAGTAGTTCGCCACCTTTCGCCAGTAGAATGGCGGGGCAGATGATATGATGATTCCTGGTTTTCTAATCTGATCCAAAACCATCAGTGATCGAGGTAACCTGTCCACTAGGGGAGTGCTGTCCAACAAAACTCTGTGATGATGGAATTTTCTGTTTTGCACCATCTAAAATAATAGCCACTAGCCACATTTAGTTATTTAGTACTTGAAATGTGACTAGTGCCCCTGAACAACTGAATTTTTAATTTTATTTAATTTTAATTGAAATTTAAGTTGCCACATGTGGCTAGTGGCTAAGTTGCCACATATGGCTAGTGGCTACTGTATTGAACAGCACAGCCCTAGAATGAAAGCTTTATACATGCAGGGACTGGGTCTCATATCATTGTACATAAATGCCTAAAGCAGCACTTGGCACATAAGCTATTCGATAAATAGCTTATCGAATGAATGAAAGGGTGTCCTTTAAACATAAGGGATATATGCAGTAAAAGAGCAAGCTGTGAATTATTTCTGTTTTACTGTTGTGTTATAGTAGCAGAGGGATGAGAGAGCACTGACCAAGATTTGGGGGAAGAAGGGAGACAGCAGTGGGGGCAATGGTACTTCCTGATACAGAAATTACCTCCACTTGCAGAAAGGCCAGCATAAAGAGGGCCAGGAAAATGACTTCTATCACAGGCCAGGCCACAGTTCTGGTGTTGGGAATGTGATCCGTGATGTATACTTGGCAGTTAGAGAAAATGATGGGAAGGAGAAGCCCGTCAAAGCAAAGACAACCTGAGGTTCTAGTTTTGTAGGTGCCAGAAACAAATTTCCTTAAGAACATAAGGCACCCACATTAAGGAAGGTTTGAGGTTGTTTAGAGATACCTCAACTTAGCCTCAAGGGAAATTACAACCCCTCATTAAGAAAATTGTTAAATACTGTTATGTGTTGGTCCATAATAATTTTTATTCTTACAAAATGCGTTTGTCTTCTAAGAAATCATGGGATCAGTTTTTCATTCCTGTTGCTGTTGTGAGGACATTTCCCCTGCCCTCCCTCCACCTCACTGCAAGGGTTTCTACCAGGATGTACCCACCTGTGAAGAAAACCTAGCATAGCCATTGGGATCAACCTAAACTACTAATATTTCTTTGGCATATCGGTTAGAATCTATTTTAAAAACACAATTCTTTGTAGAAATAACTACTTTCTTCAAATCGTTACAGAAAACATTGTTTTAAAAGTCATTTAGAAAAGTCTTGACACCTGAAACAAAAATCATAGCCTAAATGTCGCAACACTATTCACACTGGACTTCCACAGTGGGCCTACTGTACTGCGTCCAAAGAAACTTGGCATTTTGTCTAAGAATAAGTCAATAACAGGAACTCAACCATAAATGCCCCGGTTTCCTGCTAATGCAGGACTCTCAGCCGCTGACTGCGCTAGGCAGGAGCACACAGTTAAATAACAGCTGGCAGCAAAGCCTGACAGGGAAGGCAGGATTATTTTTAAATTGGGGAATTGTTTTTCATAAATTTCTTTTCTTACATATTCTTTTCCAATTTTACCATCATTTTTCATTTCAAAATTGAATAAATGTCCTCAAAGTGACAGGAAAAACTACATTGAATCAATAAATGTTAACTCCCCCTAGCCCCTCAGTGGCCTAAAATAACTCCAGCACATAAGCATCAGCCTTTTATTAATTGGACAAGCCTTCAAAAATGAGGAAAAGTAATTTATGTTGGCAATTTGATTAACAGGCTTCCTACGAACACACATTCCTATAAAGTTAACAAGTATGAAGCATTCAAGACACACCAAGAAAAGTTCTTAGAAACCTTTCAAGTGAAAATACAGCAGAATACTCACGTCAAAGGGGGTGCACAGCCCCACGCAGGCGCTGTTGTTACTTCACTCAAGGAGACTTTCTGCAGACCTTGTCGAGTGTAAGAGGCCACGATTGCTTCTCCAGGACCGTGCTCATGACGTGGGACCTTCTTTGTTCCCCCCTCTGCTCTGTCTGCTCTCTCCACGACAGTCCAGAACCAATGGCATAGCTCATCCTTATTAGAGCAGGAGGGATTTCAGCGCAAAAGCAGAATATTCTATCCAGGTAAACCACAACAAATTTGGTGCCATGTCGGATTCAGCAGCTCCGTCATGTAGAAGCTCCCTTCTTTTGCCAGGACATAGGCCACAGTCTAGTCTTTGAGCCTGTGAGCTACCATGGCTGGTCCCTCCTTATCCAGTTTCCACCACTTAACTTCATTCCCGTGCATCAGCCTGTCCCTTCCTTTCAAACTAAGGGCACAGAGAGAATTAAGAGGTAGTCAAGCAAGCATTTGTGTTGAAACCAGGCATTCAAGCACACCAATGTCAGAGAAAATTGTGTCTGTCAAACAAAAAAAAAAAAAAAAAAAAAAAGAGAAACTGAGAACTTGGCAATAGTAGTATGTGACTGTGAAGTCCACATCCGGGTCACCCTGAGCCAGCTGGGTGCAACTTTCATTTTGCCATAGTGTTAGTGTTTATTATAAGGTTATATCAGTTAACAACAACAATAATGGCTGACAGAGATAGCATTGGAAAGTACCCCATAATATATACTGAGTAAACAAATATTACTGTTTTTTAAAGTTTTTTCCTACAAAACCACTCTCTGTAAGTCTTAATTAATATATGTGTGTTTTGAAAAATTACATCTGTTTTTCATTTTCAAAATATTTAAGTATCTCTTGCTGAGTTAGACCATATCAATCTTGTTACCACATTGAACACGTGTACAATGAGTTGAGCTGATGTTAACAAGCACACGGAAAGAGCTTGGTCCCAACACGGGGACCACGTAAAGTTGAGGACATCTCCTAAGTAATAGTTACGTAGGATCAGTACTGCTAAATTGCCACATCGAAAGAGAGTTTTGTGAGTGCTCATTTACAGCTGAAAATGAAATTATTGCTGATAACGGGGGAGGGGGAATTACTGCATGTCGGGGGCAGGAGGGATATGCAAAATCTGTGTACCTTCTCAATTTTGCTGGGAACCTAAAAATTCTCTAAAAACTAAAGCCTATTAAAATTTTTTTTAAAAATGAAATTACTACTAACTGAGATGATTTGTGTTTTGTTCTTTGTAACATTTTAGGTTGAATCGCATGTACTTACCAGTATTCAACCATTTCAGTCCCACAAAAATGACAGCATCATAATGGCTCAAGATAAAATATTGTTTTAAGATTTCAGGTGTTTGCTTTTGTGTTCGCTCATTTAAGAGTTTGCCCAGCTTTAATTGAGTGGTGGGCCGTGGCCAGGCCTGCCGCTGGCCTGAGGACAAGCGAAAAGCCTGGAGCACCATAACCGGAGGCTCCTCAGATCCTTTCCTCAGATCCTTTCATGGCAGCAGACCCTTGAGCTCTGAAGCGGCACCTCCCCAGCTTAGAATACAATAGAGCCTGTGGCTCTGGGTTCCTCCAGAGCTGGAGCTCTCGCCCGAGTGGGCTACACAGTGAGCCCGACATGCTTCAGGGATGCTCCCTGGGGGACCCCGGAGGAGCATGGAGGAGCCGTGTCCACTCCCTCTGGGCGTGCTCGTCTCTTGCATGAATTCATGCGTCGTGCGCAACACTTGTAAGAAAGATTGTCACGTCTTTTTAATAATTTTACCTCTCTCTGTCATCTTTTTGAAATGTTCCTTCTTTATCCCTGGTAATGTCATTTTCAAGTCTACTGTATCTGATATTCAGTAGCCACTTGGTTTCTTATGGTTAGTGTTTGCATTCTGTATCTAAGAATGCTTGTTGAGTATAATAGCACACGAATAGCCTAATCTGTTTATTTAGAGGTTAGACTCCTGGAAATCTTTGTTATTTGGGAAATAGCTTACTGACAAAACAAAAACAAAAACAAAAACAAAAAACCCAGAACTTTTCACCCTGATTAAAATAAGTTCCGTATGGCCCAAGCACTTAATGCCTAGCAAAGAGCCTCTCTTCTGCAGAGATTCCCAACTGGTCTTTCTGTTCCTACCCTTACTTCCCTAGTGGTGACCAGAGTGATCTCTTAAGTAAGTCAGATCATGGCCTCCTCTTCTCAAAATTGTCCAGTGACTCTCATCTCACCCAGAAAAGGCCGACGTCCTTTCTGTGGCCTGCTGAGAGCGTTCAGCCATTCCCTGCTGCTACTTCTTGTCCTCGGTTTCTTCCACTTTCCCCTGCTGGCTTCAGCTACGCTGGCCTCCTTGGTATTCTCTGAAAATTCATCAAGCATGGTCCTGACTCGGGGCCTTTGCACTTGCTGCTCCTACCACCTGGATTGTTTTATCTCAGATGTCCATGTGGTGTGCTTTCTCCCATCCTTTATGTCTCTGGTAAAATGTCGTTTTCTCTCTAGGCCCTTAAAATAGCAGTCGTCTCTCTCCTGTCCCTCACCCTGCTTTGCTTTTCCCCATAGCACTTTTCATTACCTGACATGTATATTTTTCTAGAGTGTAAACCTCCTCAGTGTAGGCACGTTAATACATTTACTGCTGGCATCTCTTCTGCTAGAATAGCATCTGACATGTAGTAGATGTGCGATAAATATTTGCTCAGTAAGTAAATGAATATTCTAGAGCTGTTTGTACCTAGGCTAAAGTTCGCCGATGAAAATGTTCACATGTGTAATATACGATCCCATCATGTTTCTGATCTGCTGTGATCTGGAATGGCATTTACTGTGTGGCTTGGGGTTTATATGCTTTTAGAAATCTTTAATTCTCTAACTTTCCACTTATTCATTTTTAACAAATATTTCTTGTATCTGGTACTATTTCTAGGTATTGCTGAAAAGTGATTAAGGAGATAAGAGTCATGCTGTTAAGGAGTTTATACTTGAATGAAGAAGACTGAAATACATGAAGATAATTTTAGCAAATGACAAATACCATGAAAATAATTTTAGAGACTGAATTGGGCTTGGGGTGGGGACGTTGCATTAGATTGTTGGTTAGATGGCCTCATAGGAGCCGAAAATGGAGAGAAGGAGCCAGTAGCCTGGAGGTGGTGTTTCAGGCAGGGGAAGGATGGTGCCAAGGCCCTGAGTAGGAACGCAGAGAAGGCCCGAGTGGCTGCAGTACTCTTAGGGGAGGGGCAGCGAATGGGGAGGGTAGGGGGGGAGGAGAGTAGAGCCATTTGAGGGCAGGAAGTAAATAGGGGATTGTGTTAGATTTTGTAGGCCGTGGTATCAAGTTTACATTTTATTCTCATTGAAATGAAAAGCCAATGGAACGACATATGATTTACATTATATAAAGATCTCTGGCTGCCTGTGAGTTGTTGTGTCAGAGAGTTAATTTATTTTGGGTTCCTGTTAGGGTCTGACAGAGATTTTAATGTAATACTTAATTTTTATTGCCATCCATAAAACTAGAAATTTTCATTAAATGGTTTTTAGAAAAATCCCAATTATTGAATAACTAACACCACGTATTGTGGACATGAAAGTTAAAAACACAAAGTAAGGTAGTCTAAATATTTATGCCATTATGACCAATAAGAAATGAACAATATCGGCTTATAAAGTCTTCTATATGAAGTAGGAAATTACATTTTCAAATATTTTAGGGTAGGCAAATGAATAGATGGAATGAATGAGTCAATAAAGAGAAATTAGAGATTCAACTTTATGAGTAAGGATAACTGTGCTCTCTCTCTAGGGCAGCAAGGGCAAACCCTTGGTGAGGATTGTCAGAGGTTCAGCAAAGACATGGCCAAGCCTCAATTACTGGGTTCATAAGTGGTTCCTTTTCTGTTTTTTTCCCATTGTAACCAAGAGAGGTTACAGGCCAGAGACACCTCCACAGACCAGTATAATTCTCCTGGTTTAGGATCCATGATCTCTGCCCTTTCTATTCCAGACATGCGCTTCAGATGCTTAATTTCTGTTGAACTTGATGAGAAATTTGATGTAATATAAAAGTTTAACTGTTCTAATATTTTTCGGTTTTTACACAGGCAATGATAATTTTGCAAATCTGTAAAATATCATACAGCAGTAAAATAAAATTTTTCTTATTCAGTTCTTATCTGCAGCTTTACTTTTCCTTATTGCTTAGTTCCCTTGTTTTTTATGTTTCTAATCCAGTGATCTCTGGAGCATGATTAAAAATTCATACAATCTTGGACCTTCTGGTCATTGAACAATCCTACCATGATGTCACATTTTAGAAAAGAAAAATAAACAGAATTGAAGGGACACAAAGTATATTAGTTTATGGCAGGTTCTTTAAAGCCTTTCTTAATATTTTGGACATATTTTATTTCCTAACAAATATCTTTTTTTCCTATTACGAGGCAGACAGTAATGATACACCTGTTAACAAAGCCCCTGGTTCAGGAATTACATATATTTGTATATGCGTATGTATTTGTACATATCCAGATTTCTCATCATGGCCAGGAAGTTAACCCTTTAGGTCCTGGCACAAGTTCTGCATTGTGACTGCTCTCATTGGCTGGTTCTGGTCTCAGCCTCCCCGTCAGTGGCTGCTTATTTTATTTTATGTTATTTTGTGTATTTTATTTTATTTATTTTGAGACAGTGTCTTGTTCTACCACCCACGCTGGAGTGCAGTGGCTGGATCATAGCTTACTGTAACCTCAAACTGCTGGGCTCTAGTAATCCTCCCACCTTAGCCTCCTGAGTAGCTGGGAATGCAGGCATGCGTACCACGCCTGGCTAATTTTTTTTATGTTTTGTGGAGACAGGATCTCGCTACGTCGCCCAGGCTGGTGTTGAACTGGCCTCAAGTGATCTTCCCACTTCAGCCTCCCAAAGTGCTGGGATTACAGGTGTGAGCCTCCACGCCTGGCTGGGTGGCTGCTCATTTTAGTAAATTCCACATACCTTCTCATCGTTTGCTCACAGTGAGCCTGTGTGGCCATGAGCATTATTTCCATGTTATAGATGGGGATAAAAATGATCAGAGAGGTTACTTCGCGCGTCTCTCCCATGGTACATGGCGAGCTGGAATTTGAGCTCTGGCCTTCTGGCTCCGTAGCACATATCTTCCACTGATACCCGTGTTTCTTAATAACAGCTTCTTGAAGAGGCAAATGAAAGACTTACAGTAAAATCTGCCTTTCGGCCCCCCAGAATGGACCGCTCTACAAGAAGGGTGGCTTCTGCGAGGGATGTCTCCTTCGTCATCCCTGCTGTGCTGCAGACCCCGTGTGAAAGCTGCCATTGTTTCTCTCACAAGGCCGGCCGTGTTGTGGTAGCACCTAGAATTAGGAAGTGTGGGAAATTAAAGCCGTGCTATCCTGTTAGAGTGTTTCGAGGAAATGGGACACTTTGATTTGCACTGAGGAAAATGTCTCAAGCCTGTGTCTCACTTTTTGATTTGTTCACAGCAAAGCCAGAGCTTCTCTAGCGGTGGTGCTCCCCTGAGAAGGCAAATGGTGCAGAGCCAGGCAGGCCTTTTTACGGGAAATGTCATCATTTTTATAGACCTGGCCCTTGACGTGGTCAGGTTTAGCAACTTACTTGAGACCACACAGGCAGCAGAGCCGGAGGAACAGCTGGCAACAAAGCCTCCTCCTTCCAGCCAAATGGTCTTTCCCTAAAGCTATCTACCTTCCTCAGGAAACTAGTCTTTTAATGGCAGGCCGCCCTCCACTGAGAACCTGGGCGGGGGTGCATAGAGGCACCCTTTCAAAACCTCCTTTCCACTCCGTGTCTCCACTTGGCGAGCTGGGCGTTCTGGGGGTGCTGGGATGAGTCAGGGATGTGGAGAGCTTCCCTGTGAGGGGGCAGCAGGGCCCGAGAGCGGCTGGCATCGTGCTGGCGCACCTCCCAGTAAAGCCAGCGGTGGGGAGCAGTCATCCTAACGGGTGCGTGCGTGTGCTGATCACATTCCTTTAGTGCTGAGTTTATTGGTTCTTCAGAGAAGAGATTACTGGAATTTAGAGTGGGGAGGTTGCCTCTCCTGGGAAGGGTGAGGGACTGCTGCTGGACATAGAGGTTTACCTCTCCAAACCTTCTGCTAGTTCAAAGGCTTAAAGTGTCTCTGGCTGTTTTGCAAGTATGCATTTAGAATCAAGTTTTATATAAACATCACCATCGTTATCATGAGAATTGTTATGTCTTCTGTCTAATAGACGCTAGGTGTTAGGCCAGTAAGTTTGATGATAACATATTGGACATATTCTGCTTTTATAAAAATGTAGTCTCCCCAAGACTACCTTTGGGAATTATTTTGGTAGGCATAATCTTGTATCAAAAAGAAAGTCATAAAGGCGGTTGTTCTGTAGCTTTCCTCTTGGCGACAGTGTGTATCTCTTACTTAACTCTTTTCCACGTTTTTTAACCAATGTCTCTGAGCACTGCCTTGCTGACAGTTAAGACACCATCCTTTAGAAGTTAACATTTTCTATGTCCTGAACTGACCGGAGCTAGGCAAGAGGTAAATAAACCACACGCAAGCCCATGGTGTCATCTACAGTTTCTTTGAATTTCTTTCAGATTCAATGTTTGGTAGGCATCAAACATTGAAAAAACAATTCTTGAGACCTGCCATGGTAGATTTTCAGGAGTGCCTTTTGTACTTAGCAAGAGCGAACTTTTTAAAGTACTTTTGAGTGGACTCATCTCTTGTGACGCACACTGTCACTACATTTTAATAAATGTAAATCCCGTTTGGTCTTGGCACCCAAAATAAAACAAGTAGAATCCAATTCAAGGTGGTGTGCCTAGCACGAGGTGTTTTTATCAGTGCAGTGAGGGAAGTAAACCACCAGGTGGCTCAAGTATATAGCATCCGTGGTTTTTAGTCCTTGATAGTTACACTTAGGTATTGCAGTTGCCTTGTACTTCAGAGAAGTATAAACCATTGTAAAAATTTATTTACTATAAACCATTTAGTATAAACCACTGTAAAAATTTATTATTTTTTAAACACGGTCTTGTGCTGAAGCAGAAGGTTGACTGTTTTGAATTTTCACTGTCAATTTGGAATGTTACGATAATTTATATATTGATATATTTATTTTGACATATACTTTCCACAGTTGCAAATAAAATTAATAGATATTAATTTGACTTTTGAAATTTAAACTGTGTCAGCATGGTTTACATTGTCTTATTTTATACCTCTATTCTTTAGAAAATAAAGAGGGACACCTAATGCCTAAGAAATAAATGTAATTTTTATGGACTTATTATTTCCCAAAAAGAATTAAAAAAATTTTTTTTATTTCCTGAAAAGGAAGTTGCTTTACAACTTCCCATTTACATTAGGATGGAAAGAATAAAATACCAAAGTATTTGCTTCATTTTAGAATATACATGCAATAAAGTTCAATTAAATTATCCCAATTACCCTAAGCAGACCAAGACACAGCATCTTAATTTTGGTTCTCATATTTTTTATTTTTTAATCACAGAGTTCCTAGAATTAGAATTTTTTTTCCTGATAAGTTTAAGGCATAATGGAAAATAAAGTACTTTTTCAAAAATATAATGTCCAGTTTCCTATTTATCTCAGTCTTTTTCATTTTGCTTCACAGTTTTTGAAGAAAGTCATTAGGTACCATTACTTCGGTTACAGAAGAGAAAAAAGGAGAAGGTGAACTTCAACTCAGTTTTTTTCTTTGTATTCTAGTTAAAGTTATTGCTGGAGAAGAGGTAAAATAAGTTTTGAAGAATATGTTTTAAAATTACCATGATTTTATTTACTCTTGTTAAAGTCCATGCAAGTATAATTACCTCAGAAAGGAGTCCAAGGTTTTTATTGATGCTATTAAAAATAATGGTTTTTTTCTTTTTAGTGAAGTAAAGGCTGATAATTCCAAAGACTGTTTAAGAGTGATTGTGGCTAACAGAATAGCATTTATTGAACATTGCTACTGTACTTGGCTGGAAGCAGTGTTTCTGTGTCTGAAAGTCTTGACGTATGTTCAGTTGACTATACTAATTTTCCCCCTTTATACATAGTTGGCTGAGTGGTAAGTAACTAAGAGTCTTAAACAACGGATCTTTGTTAAGGCATTAATTTTTGTCAAGGACATTGATGTGATTTTAAAGAACTGTTACTGTGTATGAACTGTGTAGAGGAAGCTGTTTGTGTGTTTTCCCCTCTCATAATTGGGAAAATAAAACTAGAAAGTATGTGTGTGTAACACGTTTTAATCCTAGTTATCTTTTATTTGTATTGGTGGCTTGGTATAACAATGGAATCTTTTTTGTTATAATGATAAAGGAATTGGAGATGTGAAACATGCCAATTGATAAAGTAAGGAAGTAATTGGTAGAAAATGCTTAAAGATATAATTTAGTGGTGTAATACTGTTAGCTGTAATGTTTATTTATTGTGTGTAAATAGCTATGTGTGTGTGTTTAAAATATATTCCACAAGGAATTGACCTTTAAGGATCGTGAAGCATATTTTCGCCAACTTTGCTCTTATTTCTTACAAGTTTTCCAAAACTTTTTGCACTGTGAATACTAAATGCCATTTCTTCCTGCTTTAAAGTTTGTTTTAATTAGTTTTACTTTGCTAGTACCAAGATTACTGTGAATTTAAAAATTAAGCTTTGAACTCAAAAAGAACTCAAGCATAGAATACAAAAGCTCCT
Organism: Indri indri; assembly: GCA_004363605.1. Classification (NCBI taxonomy): domain Eukaryota; kingdom Metazoa; phylum Chordata; class Mammalia; order Primates; family Indriidae; genus Indri; species Indri indri. Next base: position 26,107 of record RJWJ010007782.1, on the reverse strand, counting down.
TGGTCAATAGATGGCTTTCCCTGCCTTCACATACGCACAGTCCAAACTGCTGACAGAGCTGAGATTAAGTCAGGATTTCCTGAGGCATGGGAACTACCTAACTTGACTTGCATCATGCTGAATTGAGAAAGACAGGTAATATTTACAATGCTTTTTTTTTTCTACAGCACTTTTACTAAGCTTCAACTATTCAACGGGTCCGTCTGGCCATTTCGTGTGTATTTGCCGCCTTTACGATCTTAAAATTAAATTTGTGGATAACATATTTTAACTATACACATTATTTAAAAAAAATCCATATAATGCTTTTATTACAACTAAAAAAGGAAATGAAAAGAAAGTCGTTTGTCAGGAGAACTTGTGCTTCAGTATATAGATGTGTAGACATCGCTGCCCTCGTCTAAGGAGACTCTCGGAGGCCTGAAGCTCGAGGAGCATCCTGACGTGATGGCTTCCCGTGGGCGGCGGTGGAGACTCAACAGCACTACGTGGCATGCCGTTATTGTCATTATTCTTTGAAATGGCCAACTTTGGTTAAATTTAGAATAAAATAGTCCTTCTTAGCACATACTTTGTGCCTAGGTAAAAACCTGAGGTAGGTTCTATGCTCAAACAATTATAAAGAGGTTTTTTACCCACATGAACATTCAGCGTCGTCAGAAAGTTGTGAGGAATGCAGGACAATCTTTGGCTGTGCAGCCATCCTGGGTGTCCCGGGACCTCTTGCATTCCTGGTCGCCACCCACTCAGCGCCAGTAACCTACACAAGTGATTGTGACAACCAAATTGCCTCCGCAAATTCTCAAACCCTCTTACAGCTTCGGGATGGAGGGCTGTGAGAGCCAGTGGTTAAGGCATAGCAAGTGACTCAGGCGCGTGCATTCAGCACCACTGGTAAGAACCTTCGTCGTGGCGGGCAGCGTAAGGTGGTGCAGAATCGAGGATGGTGACGCTGGTTTCCTCCCTGAGAAAGCTCAGATTCACGTGCAGGAAACACATACACTGCCAGGAAACGTGAGGTAATTTGGCTACAGGTGGGATCCAGAAACAAAAATTTTTTTCAGCATTTTGGCAGCCCCTTGAGGTCTTGGCCAAGAGGGAACTGCCCTCGGGAAACACTGGGTAGGAATTCCAGCACTGCTTCTCACGAGAAGGGAGACCTTGAGCAAAAACTTGACTTGTCCAAACCTTGGCATTCTCATCAGGTGAAGATCATGATAATTACCTACCTAGTAGAATAACTGAGAATTAAATGAGAAATTTTGTGTAAAGACAGCACAATGTTTTACATGTAGTGAATGTGTAAAAGGTTCTCTTTTACTGTTTTTTTTTTTTTTTAAACAAAACAGGCAAACAACTGATAGGGTAAGGGTTAGTCTAATACTAAACTATCTTTGCTCTTTTATTAGAAACATTTGAAAAAATAACATTCCCGTAGTTTGCAAAGTCAGGTTTACATTCTATACTTGCTCTTTTTCCCTGCATCTCTGGTTATTTTCAGAAATAAAATATAAAATAAAAAGCATTTAGTGTCTTTAATAAAAGTTGAAGGTTGAATGTTTTCCATCGGCTGAGTTGCCTTCCTGAGCTTACGACCTCACTTCTATGGGGTGGGAAAGGAGAGGGGCTGCGAGGGACTTTGAGTGCGGCGTCTGTCGAACTACGCGCTCAAGTTATTGACATCTACGAAAGGTTCACATTTGATTATGCAAGTTATCCTGTAATCTGAATGAATTCCATCATTTAAAACAAAAGAGCTGATTGCTGCACGTTGTCATCAACCCAGTATTGATGGAATCAGGAGTTATCTTGGTCCCAAAACATTCGAGCAGAATTGATCTCTGTGTTGTAGTAGTTGGTACTTGCAGACCTAGACCATCGATTATATAGTAGAGTATCAGAGCCATTCCCCGCAACTGGTGGAATACAGACTGAGAAGTAATTGTTTTCAGATGTGAAAGTATGTTTCCAGTCCCCCAGAGAGTTGTACTCTTTCACATTCTGCAAATACCGTCAAAGTGGATATGCTCTGGAAGTGTATTCAGAACTATCAAGGCAGGAGATTATGAACTGCAAATTGAGCAGGGTGCCAAAGAACAGTAGCTCCCACCCTTGGCTTTTAAATATTAATAATATGGATTCCTGGGTTCCATTCTAGATCTCTGTTAGGATTTCTTAGAGTGGGGCCTTGAGGGTCTTTGCTTTGAACAGATTCCCCTGTTACTTCTATATGGATTTGGGAATCACCATTATGGATTAAAAACTTAATGCTCCAAATATAAGATTACCTTGTATTTCTAGTTGTCCATTTGATATCTCTGCCCAGATGCTCTCTGTGAAATGAAACACCTACACTCCTGACTACCCCTCTCTCCTCACCCCATTCCTAGTTATTATTAGCTTGATGTTTCTCCTGGATTCCCAAGCTCAAAACACCAGTTTCCTTTGAACAGTTTTCTGCTCCCTTCTTTCCCTGAGAGCAGTCAATCACTATGCATTTTGTCTCTTTCATTTTTCTGATCCATCCTTGTCCCTGTCCTGTCTGTGTTTTTCTTAAGCCTCACTTGGGATTTCGCAGTCGCATTGATTTTGCTGGATTGAGTCTTCCCCACCAATTCACATCACTGTGAGATTTGTTTTCTGAGAGCAGCCTGCTGATGCTATGAGTTCCACCCAGCATTCTAGCCTTACCACACTGTCACCCCAGTTCTCTCTCCTGTGTATGGCAAGCTTTGACCATCATGGGCAATTGACTGTTCTCTTCCCCTGCTCACCTGTCTTGAGAGCCCACGTCGTTGCCTCTGGGTATATGGCCTCTCCCACCATTCCTTGTAACCCAGCTCCTTTCCTGTCCTTGGGGAAGGCTTCCTGGTACCTCCTTTCACGACAGGTGCCTTTGCCTGCCTCCAAATCCCCTGTCATTTGTTACAATTTATCAGTTACTGGCTTATCCTTAATATTGGACCCTAAACTGCTTGAGAACCAACACTTGTCATCTTGACACCCCTGCGGCCCTTGGTGAGGAACTTCAACCATTGTAGATGAGGCAATAACTGTGATTCTGTAGAAGCGAAATTACCTGGAAAATATTCAATTGCTGCAAAGAATAAGAATTAAAATCTCTTGGTACTTTTCCCTACCTCAGTAATGAATCCATCCATATCAAAATAGCACTTTTTTTTTTTTTTGGTTCTCAAGGGGAGGTTAATTAATTATGTGACCAACATAGAATAGTTTCAGACATCTCAGATGAGGCAGCTGGAGAGACTAAAAGAAGGTTTGATATTGGTTTTATAGGCAGCTTTAAATTAACTTTGGTTTTAGAATTAAGGTGTTAAATAGGAAAGCTGAAATTATTTATTTGACCATTGGTATGTTCTAGCTAAATTGGACTTGGTGTCTGTGGAGAGAATTCTGAGCATTTAGGTAAAATAACGAAATCCATACTCCAGTTATCTCCAGAGCAGGAGCCTGTGTGCACTCCGTTACCCCTCACTTTGAATCTTCCCTCCTTGGTGGGCATGGGCACGTTGCCTCCGAGAATGTGGCAGGTTGTCAGCCTGGGACACGGGAATAAGCCTGAGTGTGTAGGGGATTGACTGGTCAGTTTTTTTTTTTTTTTTTTTTTTTTTTTGAGAGAGAGTCTTACTCTGTCACCCTGGGCAGAGTGCAGTGGTCATAGCTCACTGCAGCCTCAAACTCCTGGGCTCAAGCGATCCTCCTGCCTCAGCCTCTGAGTAGCTGGGACTACAGGTGCTTGCCACCACACCTGGCTAATTTTTTTTTCCTTTCAATTTTTAGTAGAGATGGGGTCTCGCTCTTGCTCAGGCTGGTCTCAAACTCCTGAGCTCAAGCAATCATCCCGCCTCGGCCTCCCAGAGTGCTAGGATTACAGGTGTGAGCCACCATGTCCGGCTGACTGGTCAGTTCTTGATGGACCTGGATTAGGGTTGTAATCATTTGTATCCTAAACTGAAAGCTCTGCAAGGAACCTGAAGACTTTACTTTTCTGCTTTCATAGGCAAATTACTTGTGGGGATTGTTTTCTAGGGGTTTGGAGTTAAGAATTGAATAGTGATTCTGAAATGAGAGTGCTGATGTGAGTCCACAATTTTCTGCTCTTTAGTAATTGTATAGAAAACCCTTTTAATAATAATTCTGCTGAATAAAACAATTTCAGCTTGAAAACCATCGTTTATTCCCTCCTAATGTGGATGCCATTTTATATTGTCTATTATTGTGAAAGAAAGGTAGATAAAAGTCACAGCCTAGGATTTCAGTCTTTGCTTTATTTGACTTGCCACCTTAGGCAAAGCTTTCTTCATTTTAAACCTCAGTGTTCTCTTCTGGAAAATGGGCATAGTACCACCCTCATAGGATAGGCTCTCATAGTGGATTAAATGAAGTGATGTATGGCAAGTGCTATGTGTTTCATCATATAAATGTTTTCTTGGTGGAACACTGAGCCGTTTTTTGTACTTTTTCCAGTTTGCATTTTGTCTGAGTTTGGTGTCTCTCCAAGGAGTAGCTTAGGTCTACTTGGATGACAGTCAAGCTTGTGACTGTGACTAATGGGGCCACAGGTAAATCAAATCCAGAGAATTATGAATGTTTAGGTGATAAAAGAATGAAACTTGTTTCCCAAGCATGTCACAGGTCTTGTTAGTCACTGTGACTCTGTCCCAGACCAGGAGGTGCAGGAGGTGAAGCAGAAGCTGAAGGCATGCTGGGCCCTCCTTGGCCTGAGACGGGAACGCTTTAGCAGCCGACCAGCCTGAGGCGCCTTTGTCCTGCCCCCTGCGGAAAGAGCCAGCGGAAACCAACTTATTTGTCCTTTTCTTTTGTGAATTTGGCTGATGAATGAAGAATATCTCTGGCAGCTAAGTGATGTCATTGTAAAATTTATAAAATATATGTGGTATGGAGTGAAATATTAAGTGTGATTGCCTACAGACCAGGGATCATTTAGAATGTTTTAAAGATCTGGCAAAGTTTTAAAAACATTTATTGTTTTTGAACAAAGAGTATCACTAATTTTTAGTAGTCAACTTTACTTTTCATTGAAAGTATCATTTATCACACAAGTTTATGTGTATATACACACATGTGTATATATACTTATTTGTGAAATGAGGCAAATTCAAATAAAGACTTCTTTTTAGGTGCCTGATTGGTTTAAAACGCCAGCTAGAGACTGTTAGTATGTATCCACTCAGTAATTTCTGTCCCTCACCTTGATTAGTCAGATCTTGGTAAGCGAAACTGTAGGCAGTGGTGTGATTTTTAGTCCTTGCTTGATGGAATGAATTTTTTTCTTTAAATTAATAAGCAAATCTAAACAATGATCTTCAGTTGTTTTAGAGCTAATGCTTGCAGGCAACTGGAAGGGACACTAAATGTAGAGATGAAGTTCTTATAGCATGTTTAGTTTATTATGGATAGGCCTGCTAACACACTGCTTCTGCAGCAGTAACTGTAGGGGCTTGTTATACGTTTCCCTCCATCTAGGTTGTTTCAGATTTGCAAGTGTTTTCATGGTAATCTTTAAACAGTGCCCTTAGCCTCATTTTGGGAACCACTAAATTGCATAGGTAGACTTATGCCAGGTTTCATTGGTTGGTACTTTGCTATTTTTAAGGGACAGGCCTAGTCCTTGATTGCAATAACATAAACATCTGTAGTGATTTTTGAATTGCCGCACAAATGATATTCTACTAACATTGTACGTTACTACGTTACAACGTTACACAGCAGTCCTCATAGGTTTGAAAATGAGCAGTTTTCATTTTCCTACATTCCCTTTGTGTTTTTGTCCATATGTACGTTTGGTTTTTACATGGCGAGGCTCATTGATTCCTAGTGCAGGTTTGGCCTCATTAGAACCACCTGGCAGCTTGGATTACCACAGCTTTGGTGATTTGAAGCCTACTCAAGTTTGGGACTCATTGGTGAGAATATAACAGTGTATTTAATAGGATAAAATTCTAACAAATATGTATTAATTTTTTTTTTTTTTTTTTTTTTGAGACAGAGTGTTGCTCTGTTGCCCGGGCTAGCGTTGAGTGCCATGGTGTCAGCGTCGCTCACAGCAACCTCAAACTCTTGGGCTCAAGCGATCCTCCTGCCTCAGCCTCCCAAGTAGCTGGGGTTTACAGGCACATGCCACCGCAGCCCAGCTAATTTTTTTTGTTTGTTTGTTTCTATTTTTAGTTGCCTGGCTAATTTTTTCTATTTTTAGTAGAGACCGGGTCTTGCTTTTGTTCAGGCTGGTCTCGAACTCCTGAGCTCAAGCAATTCTTCCTCCTCGGCCTCCCAGAGTGCTAGGATTACAGGCGTGAGCCACTGCACCCAGCCAATTTATTTGTTTTTGACAAATATTTACTACCATCTCTGGTTCTCAGTTTTCTCATCTGTAAAATGAGAATAATAACAATATGGAGAGTTTTTGGGGAGATGGTGAGTTAGATGAATGAGAGTAGAAAGAACGTGAGCATGTCCTAGAAACTCAGGGTATAGCCCCAGATCTGGGAGTTCTGTAGATGGGGCTGAGATGGCAACACTGAGGCATTGGTTACATTTTGGGAGAAATTCTGGGAGTTTTAACAGCTGCTGTGGAATGTGGGTGAACGAACTTGCGTGTAGGGTGTAATAACTCCGGCAAGACAGACTTCATACACATCTTGGAGTGTAGCTGTGGAAAATGAGTGAAATGGCTGTTAACATGTCATTACTGTTGGCTCCAGAAACAGTTGAAGATGTTTAATTCGTCTACATTGTTGGATCCTCAAAGTTGGTATCTGGATGAGGACACTGATTTAGAAGTAATTCTTTTGATCAAAACATATGGTCATTGTCTGATGTAAAGGATAGACAATGAAAAGTACAGTAATTTTGAGGAACAAATGATAATGCACACGAACTTGAGAAGTACCATGTTCAATCAGATTCATGCCGGTTACTCAATAGCTGGTAGTGAACACAGGCATATTTTGTAGGAGGATATTGTTATTCTTGACATCAAACTTGAAAAAACATAAGGCTATTCTATAATATATCCCAACTTTCATTTCTTCCTCCCTGGCTGCGATACATTCTGCATACCTTACTGCTTAGCTAAGTGCCGAGCATTTTTCAGAACCCAGGAAAAGCCTTGGAGTCAGACCTGAGTTCAAATTTGGTTTTGCCTTGTGCGCTTGACCAATAGCTCACCCTCCCTGGGCTTCCCACATAGAATGTGAACCCTGTGAGAGCAGGGATCTTGTCTGTTTCATTTATCGCTGTAACTCCAGTGCCCAGAATTGGGTCTAGTACAGTTCAACACATAAATGAACAGCAGTTTTAGAGTGCGCTATGTGCTGTGAAGAGAATAAACTCGGTGGTATGCTGGAGCAGTGTAACAACAGTCTGATCTGCTGGTTCTCACTGGTCCCCAATGGCATAAACACAGAAAAAATGAGAGACTCTTACAGTAATGTGACAGAAAAATTTTTTGACTGTTGATGCTCACAGTTAAAAATTTGGGCCTGTATTTTGAAATTGCCTTTTTTTTTTTTTTAAATAAGGTCTCATTCTGTTGCGTAGGCTCTGGAGTGCAGTGGCATGATTATAGCTCACTGCAACCTTGAACCCTTGGGCTCAAGTAATCCTTCTGCCTCAGCCTCCTGAGTAGCTAGGACTACAGGCACTTGTCACCATTCCCAGGTAATTTTTAAAGTTTTTTTTTAGAGACGGGGTCTTGCCATGTTGCCTAGGCTGATTTTGAACTACTTACCTCAAGCAGTCCTCCCGCCTTGGCTTCCCAAAGTACTTGGATTACAGATGTGAGCCACCACAGCAGCCTAAATTGCACTTTAAAAAAAAATCATTTTACTGTATTTTTTAAATAAAAGAATAGTTCTGTGATAGATTGGGAATGAAAAACAATGAGTCCTTCATCACAGATGGTTTGGGAAGCACTGTGTTAGAGAGTGACGGGACAGTGACAGTATGGTTGCTATTTAGGTCAGAGTGGCTGAGATTTGCACTGAAACCTGAAGACATCAGAGAAGACATTTCTAGGCAAAACAGACAGAAGTGCAGAGGCCTCAAGGTGGCAAAAAGCCTGGATGGCATGTTCTAGGAACAGAAAGAGGACAGGACCAGTGAGAGTGATAAGAGAGGTTGTGGGCAGGTAGGCAAGGGCCATGCCCTCTGGGAGCTTATTGACTCGGTCACGAGTTAGGGTTTTTGTTCTGTGTAGCAGTTGTTGAAGGGAAGTGGTGTGATCTCATTCATAGTTTAAGAAGATCACTTTTGCTAGATATAGATTTTGGGGAGTTATGAGTGGAAGACAGTGTACTAGTTAGGAAGCTGTTACAGTCATCAGGCAGGAGATGGTAGAGATTGGACAGGAGTATGGGCAGACCAGTCTGTGTGATACAGCTGTACCTCGTAGATATGCGGGTTTCGTTCCAGGCCACCGAGTATCACAATAAAGCAAGTAACATGAATTTGTTGGTTTCCTAGTGCATATTAAAGTTACTGTAGTCTGTAAGTCTGTAATAGCATTATGTCCAAAAATGCATCTAACTTAATTAAAACACACCTTGTTGTTAAAAAATGCAGACCATCATCTGAGCCTTCAGTGAGTTGAACTCTTTTTGCCTCCAGGTTGATGGCTGCTGACTGTTTAGGGTGGTGGTTGCTAAAGGTTGGGGTGACTGTGGCAATTCTTAAAATAAGACATCAATGAACTTTTCTACGTTGGTTGACTCTTCCTTTCACAAAAGATTTCTCTGTAGCATGTAATGCTGTTTGATAGCATTTTACCCACAGTAGAACTTGTTTTAAAATTGGAGTTAGTCCTCTCAAACCTGGCCACTGCTTTATCAACTAAGTTTATGTAGTATTCTAAACCCTTTGTTGTCATTTCAACAGTGTTCACAGATTCTTCACCAGGAGTAGATTCCATTTCAAGAAACCATTTTCTTTGCTCATCCATAAGAAGCAACTCCCTATTATCCATTCAAGTTTTGTGATGAGATTGTAGCAGTTCAGTCTCATCTTCAGGCTCTAATTCTAGTTCCCTCGAACTAGAACATCTGCAGTTACTTCCTCCACTGAAGTCCTGAATCCCTCAGTCATCCATGAGGATTGGGATTAATTTATTCCAAACTCCAGTTAATGTGATATTTTGACCTCTTTCCATGAATTATGAATCTTCTTCATGGCATATAGAATGGTGAATACTCTCCAGAGGGTTTTCAGTTTGCTTTGCCCGATCATCAGAGGAATTGCCGGATGGCAGCTGTGAAATGTGTTTCTTAAATAATAAGACTTGAAAGTTGAAATTATTCCTTGATCCATGGGCTGCAGAATGGCTGTTGTATTAGCAGGCATGAAAAAAACAACATTAATCTGTCTGGACATCTCTCAGAGCTCTTGGGTGACCAGGTACATTGTTGATTGTGCAGTAATATTTTCAAAGGAATCTTTTTTTCTGAGCAGTAGGTTTCAATAGTAGACTTCAAATATTCAGTAAACCATGCTATAAACAGATGTGCTGTCGCCCAGGCTTTGTTGTTCTGTAGATAGAGCACAGGAATAGTAGATTTAGCTTTGTTCTTGAGGGCCTTAGGATTTTTGGTATGGTGAATGAGTATTGGCTGCAACTTAAGTCACCAGCTGCATTAGCCCCTAGCAAGAGAGTCAGCCTGTCCTTTGAAGCTCTGAAGTCAGGCATTGTAGTATTTCTAACTATGAAAGCCCTAGATGGCATCTTGTCCCAAAATAAGGTGGTTTTGTCCACATTTGAAAATGTGCTGTTTAATGGAGCCACCTTCACCAATTAGATCTGGATAATGTGCTGTAGCTGTACCATTAGCACTCGCTGTTTGACCTTGCACTTTTTTGTTATGTAGACAGCCTCTTTCCTTAACCCTCATGAACCAACCTCTGCTAGCTTGAACCTTTTCTTTTGCAGCTTCCTCCCCTCTCTCAGCCTTCATGGAATTGAAGAGAGTTAGGACCTTGCTCTGGATTAGGCTTTGGCTTAAGAGAATGTTGTGACTGGTTCAATCATCTATCCAGACCACTAAAACTTTCTCCATATTAGCACTATGGCTGCTTTCCCTTCCTTGTCATGTGTGTGTTTATTGGAGTAGCACTTTTAATTTCCTTCAAGAACTTTTTCCTTTGCATTCGCAACTTGGTTAACTGGTACAAGAGGCATAGCTTTCTGCCTATCTCAGCTTTCGACATGCCTTCCTCACTAAGCTTAATCATTTCTAGCTTTTAATTTAAAGTGAGAAACATGATTCTTCCTTTTACTTGCACACTTGGAGTCCATTGCAGGGTTATTAATTGGTCTAATTTCAATATTGTTAAGTCTCAGGGAATAGGAAGGCCTGAGGAGAGGGAAAGAGACAAAGCAGTTGTTGGTTGGTGGAGTAGTCAGAACATACACAACATTTCTCAGTTAAGTTCACCGTTTTATACGGGAGTGGTTCATGGTGCCCCAGACAATTACAATAGTGACATCAAAGATCACTGACCACAGATCACCACAACAGATATAATAATAATGAAAAAGTTTGAAATATTGTGAGAATTATCAAAATGTGAGATGTGGCAGAGAGACACAAAGTGAGCACATGGTGTTGAAAAAAATGGCACCAATAGACTTGCTTAACATAGGGTTGCCGCAAACCTTCAATTTGTGTGTGTGTGTGTGTGTGTGTGTATGTATATATATATAAAGGGCAAAATCTTTGAAGTACGGTAAAGTGAAGCTCGATAACATGAGGTGTGCCCATGTTGAAAGCGAATTGATAGGATTTGCCGAGGGATTGGATTTTGGGAGTAAAAGAGAGGAGCCAAGGATGAGTCCTAAATGTTGTCTCTGTTCTTTGGACGAATAGAGATGCCATTTACTGAGTGGAAAGAGAACTGAGAGGTCGTAATTATATTCCTTGTTCCTTTGTACCTCTTAAATGAAGCCTTTTAAAAGTGGAACTTCATGGATCTGTCTTAGGTACGTTTACAAATGACTTGTAGAGGAAATACCTAATGAAGTAGGCTTCTCGGAGTCTCCAGCTGGTTCTAATGGTTTAAAAATATTGGAAAAGGAAATCTTGTTTATCGCGTATTTTAGAAACTTTCAGAAAACTTCTTTGTAATTAATGGGAGGATGTGTTCACATTAGCTATCATTTGTTCCAAAGTGGTATCTTGCTCTGTATTATATGTAGGCTTTATTCGTGTCTGAACTCATTCCACAAAGGAAGAAGTTATTCAAGTAGTGTGGTGTAGACAGAGCTTGTGGGCCCTCATATAGCCTTAGCACAGTTTTCCTTTTCTTCAGGCAATGAGAGAAAAAGGGAAAATTTTAACTTTTCATATTAGCTTTTAAGTCTTGAACTTTATTTTCCAAACCATTTTTATGTTTGCTAACATCTTTTTTTTTTTTATTAAATGCAAAAGATAAAAAGATCAAAATTTGTTATCTAACTTGAGATTACCACACTGGAACCTAGCCCCTGGTCAGGAGGATGACTGAGAAAACAGATTAGTTCTGGTATATACCTTTCTCTCCAGCAGTAGAGGCACTCCAAAAAGATCCAGGTGTTTTTTATTTAGTCTGCGCTCTGTAAGGTGAGATCCTGATGCTCTTCTTTATTTCCATGAGAGAGGTCCTTTGATAATTTGAAATATGCATTTGACTTTGCCCAACCTCTGGTGTCTGTGCCTGCATTGGCAGCCAGCCTGTTGCCAATCCTCTGGCTTTCTTCGATTTCCTCCTGCATCCCTGAGCAGTTCTGAAGCACACAGTTGCTGTCATTTAGACCACATAGATCCAGAAGAAATGCTGGTTGATCCACCTGTAGTTAACCTGTGCTTCGTGATTGGCCCTTGTCAAGAAATTGTGCTGCTGTAATGCATTTTTTTGAGCTTTAAGTGTGATCAGATGGGTATATCACCTTAAATTTTACTTCTGTTTCTAAACGATGATTCAATTGATTTTACCTGCTTGGGCAGTATCTTAGTCCATTTGTGCTGCAATCAAGGCATTGGCAGGATCAGTGTCTGGTGAGGGCTGCTTTCTGCTTACAAGATGATGCCTTGTTGCTGCATCCTCTGGAGGGCAAGGTACACTGTGGCCTCACATGGCAGAAGAACGGAAGAGCGAGAAAGATGAACACTCTCTGAAGCTTCTTTTATAAAGGCATTAATTCATTAATGAGGACAAAGCCCTCATGACTCAATCACTTCCCAAAAGGCCCTGCCTCTTAACCAGCACAGTGGGGATTAAGGTTCAACACATGAATTTGGGGGGCATTGAGGCCATAGCAGACAGTTAATCATAATTTCAAAATTGAGAACACCAAATGATTCTTTTTTATTTTGCATAACTCTTTTGTATTCTCTTGGACCCTGTTATAGCAGCTTTTTGCAATTTCTTATTATGAAGACCAATTGCCTCTTTCTACAAAGCAGTCATCTTGGATTTAAGGTGGCTTGTTCTATAATATTTTTGCCATGTTTTATTGCCTTTATGATTCTTTTGCACGTGTACTACAGGAGTTTGCATTTATTTTTCATCCCTTGGACTAGCTGACAGTGTTCTTGAAGACAGAAGCATTCTTTTTTTTCTTCTTTTTTTAATAGATTAAGGGGGTATGGGGTATAAGTGGTTTTTTGTTACATAGATGAATTGTATAGTGGTGAAGTCAGGGCTTTTAATGTACTTGTCACCCAAAGAGTGTACATTGTCCCCGACAGGTAATTTTTGATCCCTCCTACCACCCTACTGAATCTCCAGAGTTTATTATACCTCTTTGTATGACCATGTATACCCACCATTTAGTTCTCACTTAAAAGTGAGTACATGTGGTATTTGTTTTTCTGTTCCTAAGATACTTCACTTGGGTTAATGACCTATAGTTTCATCTGAGTTACTGCAAAAGACAGTATTTCATCCTTTTATTATGGCTGAGTAGTACTCCATGGTGTATATATACATCACATTTTCTTTATCCAGTCATTAGTTGATGGGCACTTAGGTTGATTCCATATCTTTGCAATAATTGTGCTGCGATAAACATATGAGTGCATGTGTCTTTTAGATACAATGACTTCTTTTCCGTTGGGTACATACCCAGTAGTGGAATTGTGGGGTTGAATGGTCTACTTTTCTCTCTTTGAGGAATCTCCATACTGTTTTCCATAGAGGTTGTCCTAACTTACATTTTCACCAGCAGTGTACAAGCACTCCCTTTTCACCGTATCTGTGCCAACATCTATTGTTTTTGTTTGTTTATTTGTTTGTTTTGAGACAGAGTCTCACTCTGTTGCCTGGGCTAGAGTGCCATGGCATCAGCCTAGCTCACAGCAACCTCAAACTCCTGGGCTCAAGCAATCCGTCTGCCTCAGCCTCCCGAGTAGCTGGGACTACAGGCATGCGCCACCATGCCCGGCTAATTTTTTCTATGTATTTTTAGTTGTCCAGCTAATTTCTTTCTATTTTTTTAGTAGAGATGGGGGTCTTGTTGCTCTTGCTCAGGCTCGTCTCGAACTCCTGACCTCAAACTATCCGCCTGCGTGGGCCTCCCAGAGTGCTAGGATTGCAGGCATGAGCCACAGCACCTGGCCAACATCTATTGTTTTTTGACTTTTTAATAGTGGCCATTCTGACAGGGGTAAGGTGGTATCTCACTGTGGCTTTAATTTGCATTTTCCTGATGATTAGTGATGTTGAACATTTTTTCCTATGTTTATTGGCCATTTGTATATCTTTTGAAAAATGTTCATATCTTTTGCCCAATTTTTAATGTTTTTTTTTTTTTTCTGATTTGTTTGTGTTCCTTGTAGATTCTGGATATTCGTCTTTTGTCAGATGTATAGTTTGCGAATATTTTCTCCTATTCTGTAGGTTGTGTATTTACTCTGTTGACTATTTTTTTTGCTGCACAGAAACTTTTTAGTTTAATTATGTTCCATTTATTTATTTTTGTTTTTGTCGTATTTGCTTTTGGGATCTCAGTCATAAATTCTTTGCCAGGAGGCATTCTTATTCATTGTTCTATTCCACACAGAGAATGAAATTGCCTTTTGCACAAAGTAATTATTCAGTGAAAGAATGTCGAGAGAGTTCAGATTATTTTGTTCTAATAATGACATTTCTATTTCGCTATACTTATTTGTTATGTAGACCTTTGGTCCCCAACCCCTGGGCTACGGCCCAGAACCAGTCCTTGGCCTGTTAGGAAACAGGCTGCGCATCACTGCCTGAGCTTCACACCACACCTCCACCCCCACGACACCCTGCTACCCCACCCCTGGTCCGTGGAAAAATTGTCTTCCACGAAACTAGTCCCTGGAGCCAAAAAGGTTAGGGACCTCTGATATAGACCATTTTTTAACAAAGAATGTTTCCAAGATGTTTTGAAAGGCATCAGAACATCATTGCTAGTGGGGGACATCAGGGATTATGGATGTTCAGAGACATTGTCGAAGGGAGAGTATGTGAAAATTCTATTAAATCCTGACTTACAGTGCCAGCTATGCTTTTATTCATCTCATCATCCGGTTAGTTTTGCCTTCATGGCTCCTACTACTCCAAGCCTATTCCACTTTTCTGATCTCTCCAGATTTTACCATAGACCTATCCCCTTTAACAAAGTACCTTTTTCCTGCTTTAGTGAGATTAAGCCCATCCTTAGGCGAATCACACCTTCATCCCTTCAAAATCTGGATGTGATTTGATGGTCCCTCTTTCTTCTCTAGTCACTGAACGGAAAGCATGCCTTCCTCGTCGAGGCTGGCCCTTTCAGCTGCATTCTTCGCACGAGGGACTTTTCTCACTGAATCCAACTCCATTTATTTTGTGCCCTTTCCTGTTCCTCTTTTCCCCACCTGCCTACGGATTTTTTGAGGTCACCCCCTCCTAAAAGAAGAGATTTTTCCCCCTTGCCTCGCCTACCTCCTTAGGTTGCTTTCCTAACCTTTTGCTTACCTTGATGGCCATACCTTTTCCCAAGGTGTCCTCTCTGTGCCTGGCCTTTCACCTGGCCCTCCCTCAGTGCCCGGCCCTGCAGTGCAGCCCATGTGCAGGCCGCATGGAGCCCTAGTGCCTTGGAGGTGCTGTTGGTGGGCAGGGAAGGGGCTTCTGTAATTCCCTCTAGGACAACTCCCACTTCATTCCCTGGGGTTCCCTAGGGTGGGTTTCTGAGAGGGAGTGAGGGATGAAGAATCTGTCCTTGTGGTTATTCCCTCTCACCTCTCTTGCTTCCATTGCACTCTCTATGTGCCCTCTCCCCTGCCCCATCCAGCAGATCAGGTTGTCTCTACATCAGGCCCTGAGTTAAGATGTTATATGTTTTCTGTGAGCTTTCCTGTGCTTCCTTCTTGGTCTATTCCCACCCAACCCCAGATTTCCTCCAAATCAAGTTGCTTTACCAGACACTGGGTTAGGAACTTCATGCTTTAATCTTTGCCCCACTTTATGAAAAACTCTGTCCGCTTCAGAGAAGAGGTGCAGAAAAGTGAAAGGACTTAGCTGAAGTAAATAGTAAGAGCCAAATCTCTGACTTCAAAATCTTTTTAACTACTGTTGCATTGCCTTTAGTGCTTGTAATTCTGTCAACAGTGAGATAAAATTTTAAGGCAAAAAATTTGGATAACATGTTTAGGAAAACTACTAATATATAATTCATCGATAAATATAGTGAATTTGAATCTGCCCTGCTTTGATACTATTTGTCAGCAGAAATAGAATTTGCATCCTGGGTGGCTGACATGAGGAGACAGTTGTCCCTGGTTGTAGAAGGGGATGCTAGTGACACTAGAGTCAGTGGTTGCCAGCGTGCATTTGGCCCTAGTTGCTTCTACTGCCTTCAGCCTCTTGAGGACAAGTCAAGCATCTGTGCTCCAAGGCACTTCTGTGTGATTGGTTATGTGCACAGGCAGCTTGGTGGAAACATTGCTATTGCTTCTGTTTCCTCATCTGTAAAATTAGGGTAAAGATAGTATTACCTTATACAATGGGAATAATAATAGTACTATAAGCTTGATAGGATGGTTTTTGTTAATTCATGAGCTTATGTGGATTCTTACATAAAGTGCTTAGAACATGTTTTAAGGGCTGTATAAATGTTAGCTATAAAAATAAATCATTACTATTACTGTTAATAGACATTGCTATTGGCTATTTTGTTTATGACAACTTGAGAGGGGCAATGTGCCTGCCTTTGTATGTGTTTTAAAAGAAAAATAGGCTCATTTCTCAGGAGCTCTGTTTCCTGAGGCTCAGATAATTACAGTGTTGAGTGTGATAGGAAAGTTGAATTTGAGTGGGGCTATTCATTGAGCAAAATGATGCAGCTATTGTTTCTCCTTCTTCATAGAGCTGAAGTGTAGTCATGCTGCTCACTTTTTTTTTTTCCTATCCACATTAATTTCCTCAGGAATATCTGCGGAGCAGTGAGTCTGATGTTTCTTTTGCTTACCATTTTTTGCATGAAAACTTGGCCTCCAGGCCAAGGTGGCAGGTCTCTCCTAGGAAAAGAATCTCCTCTTTGAGTTCAATATTTTTGATTCAGTTCTGCCAGGCTCAGGAACCATGTTTTTGTTATTCTTAGACTGTGAAAATTTGCTGAGCCCTTTAAAGGTTAATAATATTTTATCTATGTTGAACTTACTGTTCTTACACTGCTTAATGTATGCTGTTCTCTTTTTGAGTTACATTAATAATTAAAACATCTCTTTCTTCAAGAAGCAAAAATGTGACTATTTCATAATCCCTAAATCTGTCCAACCATCAGATTCCTGGGTTAAGGTCTTTAAAATAATTTCTTTGTGCTGTATGCTGTGTTTCAAATTGCACCCTCCCCCGCCTGCCCCATGACGAACTAGGTTCTTGGATGTGATCTATGTGGTTGGCCCAGGGAGCCCACGGTGGCTGGAGACCTGGCCCCAAGTCTTGGATGCTCCTACCCTCCCAGGTACAGGTCTTTTGCTAGTTCCCATGTTTTGAATATCTCATCGAGCCTTTAGAAACTAGGCACTTTTGAATTTTCTTCCCGTTCATTTTGTTCTTTGATTATCTGAACAATATTAAGATGAAAAACAATTAAAAAACATTTTGGACATTCTTAAAACAGAAGAATCTTCTTTATCCTGATAATGCGAAATATCATGCAAGCATGAGTTTTTAAAAAAATGAAATGGGTGGATTTGAACATAGACTTCTAAACTTTTCTATGTGAGACCTGAAGATAACAGGAAAGAATCGTATTCAAGTAAATTTTTTATGCTTTTTAAGAAGTACATTTGCAGGCATTTATACTCATTTCATCCCCAGAACCTTTTGAAGTAGTTGTGTATTTGCTCATATTTTTTAAATTTAAGAACTCAGAGCCTCCAGCATCTAAACACAGAGCCTTGCACACAGAAGATGCTTAATTAATATTTATCGAATGAGTGAAACTGCGTAAGGTCACATGACTGGTTACTGTTAGCCAGGAGCCTGTAGTTCATCTATAACTTGATCCTAAGTCTCATAGTTCTACTTAATAATTATAATGTATTGGGATCTGGGGTTGGAATCCTGACTTGGGCCTTTGCAAATTATATGGCCTTTGGGCCTGTTTTGGAACTCGGTTTGTTCCTAGGTAAATTGGCAATGCCAACCTGCCCTTTCTGACATTTACTTGCCTTAGGACGAGAGGAAGTGTTAGCCAGTTCCGGATACACTCAGGTGTTTGAGGAGCAGTAGCTATTTCTAAAACTAATCTAATGAAATGTTAGCCTGTGACTCAGTGGGTGTGGAAACCGTCTGTCTGCTTTATAATCTGAGTGCAGGGCTTATTTCCTTTGTGAAAACTGCTGTTATAATAGTTCATAACCCTGGGTATTTTCCTTTACTCTTGATTATCAGAACCGTGAGCAACTACAACTTTTTTAGGCAATCAGGGCAATTAATGTTCTTCACAGAACTGATGCAAAATAGAACTTCCTGTTTGCACTACTTTCCTGTGTAACTTCAGTTTATGCCCACTTAGAATTAAAGAAATGACATTAAGAAAATGGATACGTATTAAACTGCTTTCTTTGTCCCCAGTCTTTACATTTTTTAACCCTTCTAAACCCATGACTTTCTCTACCTTGCTGCCCTCTTTCCCTCACTGCCCTAAAAAAACACGGAAGCATCTGGTATTGGTTAATGTTATCAATTCATCAGCTGGGTGCAGGTGGCCTAAAACTGATTCTTTCTGAAGCATGTTATCTTAAACTATGGATTTGTACTTTAACGCCTTTAATTTCTTACTGTGAATGAAAAAAATCTCCATGCCCCTCACCTTTTGGATAAACTATAGGTATCAACACATGGGCAGGAAGATTTTTGTTTTTTTTGTTTAAGGTTGAAAGGTTTTAAAGCTATACATTTTATTTGGTCTGTTTCTGATTATATTTCCCAAGTATTGATAAGCAGTAGTCTTGTTTTTCAAATAACCTGTAATTGCAGATTTCCTTTTTGATCCATGAATTACTTCACTAGTATTTTAAAATTTCTAATAATTTTTTATTAAGTTAGTAATTTTATTGCTTTGGAAATTGAGAACATGGCAGTTTATATCTGGAACTTTCTGAGGTTTTCTTTGTGGCCTAATATATTTTAGTTTTTAGAAATGTTCCATGGATACTTAGAAGGAAGATATATTTTTTATTTGTGCATGGAAAGCCTGATATAAATCTGTTAACTTTTTAAAAAATTTTTTTTTTAATCCATTAACTTTATCAATTATATAATTCCAGTCCTCTGTGGTTTGTAAGTTTTTCCTACACAATAGGTCAGACTGAGATATGTGCTCTTCTAATGCCAGTAGATTTTGGGGGGTCAATCATCCATGTACTTCTGATAATTTTTGCATTTTATTCTTTCATTTCTTTTTATTCTTTTAATGTAATGATATTTGAAACAGCAATTCATGATTATTACATCTTAATTATTTCACTTAATAATTTTGCTTTGAATTCTACTTCATCTTGTATTAATATTGCCACTCCCTCTTTTTATTTTTATCTGTCTTGATATATACCTGATCTGGCTCTTTAGAGAGGTGGTATCTTATTTTTTTCTTCTCAATATGAGAGACTTTGTCTCTAATAGAGGGGGGTTAAATTCATTTATAGTGGTCATTATAACAGATAAATTTGGACATACTTCTGCCTTATTTTTTGTTTTTAATGTGTTCTTGCCTTGCTTGGGGATTGGAAGATCTGTTTTTTGTCGTACATACTGTCTTTGATGTCGTCTATGGTGTTTGGAAGGTATCTATTTTTAATTCTACCATTTTCTGCCATTTTCTGGCATTTACTTGTCTCTCAGTGTAGTTGTGAATTTTTGTCATTTTCTCTTGTTTTCATAGGTGGATGGAAAGCAGGGTGAGAGTGTCTCAGGGGCTGCATTTTGTATTGCAGTCTGATGGGGATACAGTTCGACTGGATGGGAGACCCCTGGAAATACATTAGACATATAAGGTTTGTTGTGAAAGAAAAACTGGATTAATCACGTTAGGCCTATTTTCATGGGTGGGTGGTAGATCCAGTCCTTGGCCCTTTTCTTGCCACCCTGGGGAGGATAGACTGGATCAGCACTGGCTGTCATAGAACAACCCGGAGGCTGCGGGGGGCCAAGGAGCCTGTGTGTGCTTTTGGTGCAGGCATTTCCTAGTACCTGAAGCCTGTTCGCCCTCAGGTCTGTGACACCGCCCCCCCCCCCCCCCCCCCCCCCCGGCTGGTGTTTCTCCCACACTTGTGTTAGAATGTGAATTTTTTGTTATTGTTGTTGAAAAATCACATCTACTGTCTTAGAGCTGCAATCCCCAACCCCTGGGCTGCGGCCTGGTACCGGTGGCCTGTTAGGAACTGGGCTGTGCGTCACTGCCTGAGCTCTGCACCACCCCCACCGCACCCCTGCCATCCGTGGGAAAATTGCCTTCCATGAATCCGGTCCCTGGTGACAAAAAGGTTGGGGACTGTTGTCTTAGAGGGTTTCCCACGTCTGGATTTCACTAATTACAGCCTTTATACTTCTTATAAATTTGTAGTTAGATCTAGAGGTTTGATTAGAATTAGATTCTTTCTTTCCTTCAAAACTTCAAGGTAGTGTTTTATATTCTCATCAGGAGGTATATAACATCTGGTTGTCTTTTTTGTTTTTGTGATGTTTCAGCCAGTGATATTCATTATTTGGATCTGTTAATTCATTAAGGGTTGCAAATGATGGTGTTCTAAGTCTGTCATTCCTTCTTGATTGATTAGCTGGAATTCTTCTATAAAAAGAAGAGGAACTTCCTCTTATCAACTGTTTGGTTGCCCTACGTCACAGATGATATAGGAAAGGTGAAATAATTGCTTGATTCTTTCCTTTATTTACCAACTTTCAAATTAAGGAGGTGGTTTTCTAGTATATTAGTTTGCTAGGGCTGCCATAACAAATACCACAGACTGAGTGGCTTAAACAATAGAAATTTATTTTCTCACAGTTTTGGAGGCTGGAAGTCTGAGATCAAGGTGTCAACAGAGTTGGTTTCTTCTGATGCCTCCCTTGGCTTGTAGATGGTGGTCTTTCCCTTTTTCTCCTGGGTCTGTGTTGTATGCATCCTAGTCTCTTCTTCTTATAAGGATACCTACGGATAATGCTTATAAAATGCTTCTAGCTGTCAAGAACTGTGAAGGGTCTGAGATTTTACCCTGCTTACAAGCTAACAAGTTTCATGTCTACTGGCAAAAGACATGAGACTCTTTAGTCAGGGGCAAAGGACTTTATTACTCATAGCAATAGCAGTAACCAAGTAGCGCATTTTCCTGCTCTCATTTCCTGAGCTCTCAGTTCTCACAGGGCAATATGATGATAAGGTGATATCTGTATGTGCAATGGGCTAGGTTACAGGA
Organism: Indri indri; assembly: GCA_004363605.1. Classification (NCBI taxonomy): domain Eukaryota; kingdom Metazoa; phylum Chordata; class Mammalia; order Primates; family Indriidae; genus Indri; species Indri indri. The sequence goes on along the minus strand of RJWJ010007782.1, from coordinate 5,174 downwards.
GAGGTACCCTGAATTTCGGGCACCTTAGCCTTTTATAATGTACTGTAAGCAAACTTATTCCAGAGGGAGATACTTTATCTTCTAAAGCTGTTCATTATACAGGCGTCCTTGAAAAGATAGTTTGGGGCAAGAGGGCATTCAGTGCCTGTGCTTGTAAGACATGCAGAGACACGGGAGACCCATGGAGGATTGTTTCCTGACAAGTAGCATTGATAGATGTAGCAATAAATATCAGTCATTATGATATTGGTGGTGACTACCTTATGCTTATTTCCCAACCTGAATATGAGGTTTCTTCTTACCTTCTTAGTATAATCCTTATCTAATCATTGTCCTCCCATCCTTTTTTGCAAGACTCCTGGGTGTGTATTTTGTGATTTTTGGCACATTCACCATAGCTTTATTTGTTACTTTTGATTACTTACTTAATTCTAAGTGTTGTTTTAAAATCATAGCCCTTTATTCTGCAACAGTTTTCTCTGCATTATATTTTTAGGTTTTATAGGGTATAGCTGAGCTCTTTTTTTTTAAATAAAATTTTAGTGGAATTTATCTGTTAAATTGGTAGATCGTGTTAGAAATGTTTTATCTTGCTAAAGGGGCACTGTGTTTGTTATGGTCTGAATGTTTGTGTTCCCCCCACAAATTCATATGTGGAAGCCTAATCCCCAATGCGATGGTATTAGGAGATGGGCCTTTGGGAGGGGGTTAGGTCATAAAGGTGGAGCCCTCTTGAATGGGATTAATATCCTTATAAAGGAATCCCCAGAGAGCTGCCTTGCCCCTTCCACCACATGAGGGCACAGCAAGAAGGCACCATCTAGGAGCCAGAAAGTGGGCCCTCCCCAGAAACTGAACCTGCCAGCACCTTGAACTTGGACTTCTCAGGCTCCAGAACTGTGAGAAGCAAATTTCTGTTATTTATAAGCTACGCAATTTATGGTATTTTGTTATAGAAGCCTGAATGGACTGTTAAATTATTAATACTTAAGTTCTTGCTCCATTCTCTCTTCCTCTTGTTGTTCCTTTTACTTTTATGTGTTAGAACTCATCAGTCCGTTTTATGAAGCCCCTGAGACCGTTGGAACTTGTGTGACAGTCTTAAATGCTTTACTCCTCAGACTCCTGAATTTGAGATCATGAGTTCCTGAATTCACTTATCAATGTGTCTTCATAATTTTTAGTACTATGATTTTGACTGGCAGATATTTAATAGTAGTAGTTTTTGTACGTCTGTTATATAGTTGTTTTCAGGGTTTTAACTCGCCAACAAAGTAATTGGACAAATGAGTGAGTTTAATGCAATTATGCTTTTACTTAGTTTAGAATATATAGTAACAAGGATGAAGGAATTAAAACAATTTGGAAGTAACAAATATTTTCTTAAAATTACACGGAGAGAGTAGAACCTTCTTTTCTACTATACCACCAGGTAGACATTCTGAACTAACCCAGCACCGTTCATGCAGTAATTGGGAATCAAGTATTGCCAAGTGAACATACGACTGAGTTCTCTCTGAATCTGTTTTTTGAGTCAGTATTTGAGGATGGTGTTCTGCTGGAGGAGTTTTTGTAAGTTAAAAACCTGAGATCCTGGCAAGTATTTTACGAAAGTAAAGGGAGAAAGTAACTTACCCTTGATGGCCTCTGTTTTCCCAGAAGATTTAAAATTATATTGCTTTTTCTTTTTCTTTTTTTTTTTTTGCTACCTGGTTCCTTTAAATTGTTATATGTAGTGTTGAGTGAACAATTTCTTGTGAGATTTTCAGCTGTTTTTAATATCAATGGGACTTTTGGTTTAGTATTTTTATAGTAATGGTGACTTCTGTTTCACTATTCAGTTTTTCAAAGTGCCTTCCAGTTCTTACCTTGTCTCCGATTTATGTTGGGTGGGTTTAACACTGTGTTTGAGGCTTTCCTAGATATTAAGAAAGTGATTTTTAGTTTTTTCCCCCCTAGGAAGTTGTCTATGGAATCTAAAATAAAATCCACAAATTCTGAGTCCTAGTATCTTCTTTCAAATATCTTTCTACCTGTGACTTAAAACCTTCAGTATGTACAGGATATAGGGCTGTTTATATACATCATAACTTTTCACCGTATATCCAGATGGAATTAAAAATATCAGTTAATATTTTTGTTCTTTTGTTGACTGTAAAGACTTAGAAATACATGAAAATTAAGTGAACTTTTTTCCTCTAACTATTCAGAACTAGAGTTCCATTTAATAATTTTGACCTTAGCTACAGTGCTTGTATTAAATTTATATTTAGAAATAGAACGCTTATTTGGCATCACTTTGCCCCATTTTGGGAATTTCTTTTAAAATAAGTAATTGATGTGTTCTGGCTGGTATTTGAAGAATGATATAACTGATTCATTCAACTTTAGAAAGTATGTCAGAGAGAAGAAAAAGCATAGTGGAACTCTAAATTTGTGGTTTACGAAGTGAAGCACAGTAAGGTTTTTCTGCAGCATATCCTCTCTCTGATCAATGTATGAATACAACGTGCTAGTTATGTAATATTTATTAGTAATTCCATAGGCTGAAAGCTGACTTCTGATATTCAAATTATGTAAAATTTTCTGACACCACATTCCAAGGCTCACATTTTGTTTGTAGTAAAGTGACTTTTTGCTTTGCTCACAATTCTACTTGTGAATCTCAGGCCTTCAAATGGTATTAGTGAAGTGGTCATTTGTAAAGGTAGTTTTCATTTTGGTTACTATAATGGTAAATAACAAGGTTTGCACTCTCCCCTTCCTGGAGTTTGCAGACCCTCAGAGAGCTAAAGAGGGGAAACACAAAGAAATAGAACATGACTGTTGCTGATACAGCTTCCCTTTTGAGGAAGAAAGGAAAACAGCAGGCAAATGTAGAAAAAATAAAGACAGAAGAGGCACCCCAGAAAAGTTTGTGCCTACTCAGTGCAGAGGCATGAAATGACACCCACAAAGTAGAGCCATGGTATTGTCTTGCTTCCTGCCCCAGCATCTGCTAACATTATTCACCTTAAAGGAATTTTCGAACGTGGTGGGACCTTATAAATGCTCTAATCAAGGCTCCTGTCATCCAGTCATTTGTTTGCTCATTTGAGAAGCAAACTGGCTGCAGTGTGAATCCAGTAACTTTACTAGGCATTGAAGATGCAAAAAGAAAAACACAAGAATTTTGTTCCCAACTGATTAATAGATTGATGAAGAGACCGGTGTATATGCAATTTATTGGAGTAGGATGTTGCTGAAATGAAAGTATTTGCAGTTTATGATGAGAGCAGGGAGACAAGAGCAGCTAGAGGAATTTTCAGGAGAGGAATCCCTGGGCTGAGTCCTTGTAGACAGACTAGCTCGGGGGCAAGTACTCTAGGAAGAGGCTACATGCTGATTTTCTTGAGTTCTGTATAGATTCTTGTTATCAGCCCTTTATCAGATGTGTAGCATGCAAATATTTTCTCCCATTCTGTAGGTTGTCTGTCTGTTCTTGTGATATCATGTTTCCTTGGCTGTGCTTTAGAAGCTTTTTAATTTGATCAGGTCCCATTTATTTATTTTTGTCCTTGCTGTGATTGCCTTTGGGCTCTTATTCATAAATTCTTTCCCTAGGCCGATGTCTATAAGAGTTTTTTTCTAGAATTCTTATAGTTTCTTCTAGAATTCTTGTAGTTTCATGCCTTAGGTTTAAGTCTGTTATCTACCGTGAGTTGATTTTTGTGAGAGGTGAGAGGTCTGGATCCTGTTTCAGTCTTCTACATGCAGCTATCCAATTTTTCCAGCACGATTTACTGAATAAAGATTCAGTATGTTTTTGTCTGCTTTGTCAAAGATAAAATGGCTATACGAGGATGCTTTTGTATCTGGGTTCTCAGTTCTGTTCCATTGGTCTATGTCTGTGTTCTTGTGCCAGTACCATGTTGTTTTACTTACTATAACCTTGTAGTGTAGCTTGAAGTCTGGTAAATTGATGCCTCCCAATTTGTTCTTTTTGAGTAAGATTGCTTTTGCTATACAGGGTCTTCTCTGGTTCCATATGAAGCATAGAATTATTTTTTCTAGATCTGCGAAAAATGATTTTGGTATTTTAATGGGGATTGCATTGAATCTGTAGATCACTTTGGGTAGTACAGACATTTTAACAATGTTGATTCTGCCAATCCTTGAGCATGGTATGGTTTTCCACCTGTTTATATCCTCTGCTGTTTTCTTCCTCAGTGTTTCTAATTTCTCCCTGTAGAGGTCTTTTACCTCCTTAGTTAAATATATATTCGTAGGTATTTTATTTTCTTTGTTAGTATTGTGAAGGGTATTGAGTATTTGATTTGGTTCTCACTTTGACTGTTGTCAGTGTATAGGTATGCTACTGATTTGTGTATATTGATTTTGTAACCTGGGACTTTGCTGAATTTATCAATTCCAGTAGGCTCATGGCAGAATCTTTGGGGTTTTCTAGATAGAAGGTCATATCGTCAGCAAAGAGTGATAGTTTGACCTCTTCCATTTGGATGCCCTTGATTTCCTTCTCTTGTGTGATTACTCTGGCCAGGACTTCCAGCATTATGTTGAATAGAAGTGGTGATAGAGAGCAACCTTGTCTGGTTCCAGTTCTAAGTGGGAGTGCTTTTAATTTTTCCCTGTTCAGTATGATGTTGGCTGTGGGTTTGTCATATATAACTTTTATCATTTTGAGGTAAGTCCCATCTATGCCTATTGTGTTAAGCATTCTTATCATAAAAGGGTGCTGAATTTTGTCAAAAGCTTTTTCTGCGTCTGTTGGGAAGCTCATATGGTCTTTGTTTTTACTTCTGTTTTTGTGGTCAATTACATTTATAGCTTTGCGTATGTTGAACCATCCCTGAATTTCTGGGATGAAGCCCACTTGGTCGTGATGGATTATTTTTTTGATATGCACCTGAATTCAGTGTGCTACGATTTTATTGAGAATTTTTGCATCCATATTTATGAGGGATATTGGTTTGTAGTTTTTTTTTGTTGTTGTTGTGTCCTTTCCTGGTTTTGGTATCAGGGTGATGTTGCCTTCATAAAACGTTTTGGGGAGGATTCCTTCCTTCTCAATGTTGTGGAATAATTTTTGCAGGATAGGCACCAGTTCTTCTTTGTAGATCTGGTGTAATTCGGGTGTGAAACCATCTGGTCCGGGACTTTTTTTTTTTTTTTAA
>RJWJ010007781.1:0-56018 GCA_004363605.1 Indri indri | reverse complement strand
CAACTAGTTCAGATGCATTTACTCTGATGTATTCTGCATTAAGCCAGCCCTGTGAAGTGCTATTTGCTTTCTATCTCTCTCTGAAGTCTTTTCTTTCTATTTCACAAATGTTTATGATCTTTTACAAACAATAGAAACATTTAACCAAATGTGGGAAACAAATGAAGTTATCCTAGTACTGAGGCATTAGTCTGTTCTATTTCTCCAAGGAATGTTTATTATGTGACCTCACTGAGGAAGGGAAGAAATAGAAGCATATGTTGTTTATACTTTTCTCTGCATAAGATATACTGAGAAGTGAGTGAGCAGAATCAGGGTGTGGCAAGCTTGTTCAACTCTGGAGTGTCTGAGAGAGACTTGGGGACGAAATAAACAGTCAAAGAAGATGAGGAGGCGTTTGGGTTGGGGTGACATAGGCTTTACTGAATGACTCATGTGGGCTTGCTTTAGATCTTTCCATTTCAGGTTAGAAATCAAATTAAGCATCTGATCAGTGAACTGCAAGTCAATTTAGGGTTAATCTAATTTTTGTTTGAGTATGTTTATTTTCAATATCTTGTTAATTGAATCACATTATGTGGGAGTCAGGGGTACTAGACTCCAGTCCTGGCTCTGAAATTGATTTTATTGCCCTTTCTACTTACAAAATATGAGTGACATAAAAAGTCATAATGCCTTAGGGCACATACAATGCCAAGTACTTTGGCTCTTCCTTTGTGTCTAGAAACTCAATGAAACTTCTACACGGATAAAACTTTGCCCCAGAATGTCAAAGCAATTGAAGGTGATAATGTCAGAGTTGTAACCTATGTAGTTTTGATATATCACATCTTACTGTGCAATTCCTATGAAAAAGAAAAAGAAACAGGTATAGACTTAGACTTAGGGCTGTTGGGTGGAAGACTTAGGTTCTCAGCAGAGTCCATACTTGCAACAAATAGGAAGTGAACATTCAGAACTAGACTTTGGAGGCCTCTACCTCCTCTTTCAACCTCTTTGCCATCTTGAGGCCCTTGGAATCTTCCATTCCCATACCTCAGTTGCCCTTCTGCTACCAACTGTCCATTATAACCTTGTAAATAAAATACTAGCCATTTTAAGGTTGTCTTTTAATAGGCGATTCCAGAAGACTTCATAACTACAAAATGAACAAATTGCTAACATTTTTACCCACCCAGAGGACTTGCCTTTCACAGTGCTGGGTAGACTTCAGACTTCCCAACCTTGAGGAAGAGAACAAGAAGACACATATCTCTCCCAGAGTTTTGTTTTCCTCAAGAAAAAGTCAGTCCAGAGAGGAATCGGGGGGCCATTTGCTGGGTACTAGCTTCAACTTTGTAAGTCACTAGGAATGGAAAACACGCTCACCTCTAACCCTTTTTATACTGTAAAAGCAAATTAGAAAGGCTCTTTCTAGGTCTTATCATTCCTTCATCTCTGCTCTGGAAGACTAATTCTTTTTTTGATGGGAAAATTCTCCCAAATCTACATTTCTAATTTCAGGATATATGTGATAGAGTTTTTTGTACTGCAATGAGTTGTTCTACCTTATGGGGTTATTAATATCAACCCATTATTGTTGATTTGCTTATATACGTTTCTTTTCTCCAGTCCCATCTTCCATACTCTGAATGCATCCCAAATTGTTTGTATAACCTAGGAGAAATGCAAGTAATGCTGGCTAATTAATTTATTCAAGAAATATTCTGTCTTAGAAAGACAATTAACTTGTCACCTTAGATATTTCAGTGGAGTAGAAGATAATTCATTGATCCTGAGGACTATTAGTTTGTTCCTGCTCCCAGGAATGTGTCAAGGTAGTAGCTGTGTGCAGGTGAGCTTCTATTCCAACATCATTATGCATCTTCTTTCCTTTGTTGACAAGGTGTAAGGTCAGAGAAAGGGCTGTGAACAGTGTGCTGCCATCTCAAAGAATGAAGCAACAACAATTTATAATTATTGGTGTAACACAAATGTCACTTATCCAACATTTATTTAACATCGACTATGTCATACTCCCCTAGGCTCTGGGGATACAGGAGTAAACTACATAGACAATAGATCCTGTCCCTTGGCCTGTTGGGGGCTATCAGATTTGCTTAACTACAAGGCTTAGCAGAGGTTTCAGTGACAAATATTAGTGAGAGGAATAATGCTTCCACCCCTCAGAGGCTCATCACACAGGATGACTCAGTTGTTTCTGGGTTTTCCCAAAGAATGTGTCAGAAGTACTCAAGAATAAATCCACTAATGATCTTATACTCAGCCTCTTCCTCATCGCCCAGACCACCAAAGGCAAGGCCAAGCCTCTACCCTGATGAGGACACAGCTCCCATGGCTTTCATAGGTGCCCCTGCAGCTCTGTCAGGCTCTGAGGCAAAGTTACCCCATGGTAATACATGAAGTGGGAAAGAATTTCCTTCTGCCCAACATGATGTCACAATTTGTCACTTGGTCTTGAGGGAGCACAGAAACGGCCCTTTCAGCTTCTGTCTACCACCCTTCTTTGCTAAGAGTCCTTCACGTTTAGGACCTGGATGAGGAAAAGACACCCAACGCCATTGCATGCTCACATTGCCAGTCACTGGTCTAAGCATTTTACAGGTATTAATTCATTTAACCCTCATAACAGCACATGTTCGGGGTGGGGGAAAGTACATTCTTTCCTACTTCAGAGATGAAACAATTAAGGCATAGTGTATTAGTTATTTATTGCTATGCAACAAATGGCCACAAACTTAGTGGCTTAAAACAACCAATACTTACTGTGTCACATTTTCTGTGAATCAGTGCATGGCTTAGTGGAGGCCTCTGCTATAAGGTCTCTCACGAGGCAGCAATACAAGGTGTTGGCCAGGGTTAGAATCTCATCTGAAGGTTTGACTGAGAAAGGATCTTCTTCCAAGTTCATATAGACAGTCATTGGCAGGATTCAGTTCCTTTGGGATGTTGAATTGAGGGCCTCAATTCCTAGCTGGTGGCTGTCCAGTGAATATCCTCAGTTTTATGCCATATGGGCCTCCCCGACATGGCAACTTGTTTCATAAAAGCCAGGAAGGGGGAGAGTCTGCCAGAAAGACAAAAGTGAAGATCTTTTGTAATCATGAAAGTGGTATCCCAACACCTTTGATGTATTCTATTGATTAGAGGCAATGACAGCTTCTCCCCACATTTGAGAGAACATTACACAAATACATGAATACTAGGAGTCATGGGTCACTGGGGGCCATCTGAGTTTGCTTCCACTCCCAGAGAAATTAAATAACTTACTCGGATTGGAAACTAATAGACAATTAAGCCAGCATTAGAGCACAGGAAACCTACCTTCAGAGGAAAGTGAGACTCAAATGGTTTGGAAACCAGGCTGTGCATAGGAATAAGTATGAACTTCTATTTCATCATCCTGTGGACGAGTCACTAGGACAAAGGTTGCTAAAGATGTAGGCTTTTGTGTGGTGGTTGTTTTTTTTTTTCCTCACAAAGCATTTTAAGATATTTGAAAACGAATTATGTGGCTTTCACATAATTATCTGAATTTCTAAGAGCTTAAAAAAATAATCAGAAGATATGGTGCCACTATCTCCTCCATTCTCATGTGGCAACAGCTATTGACTAAGTAACAAGTTTATAACAATGTGCTTGTCTGAACCCACTTCTTGTTACCAACAAGGCATTTAGCTAGAGGCATTTGACTTTGCTACCTCTGCAACTGAATACAGAAGGCCTGAGAACTGGAATAGTAAGCCCACTTATAGGGTAAATTAAAAGTGTTTTCTCCCAGATATTTAATCTATACCAAATTATTTGGATAATGAGAAATTTATACATAGAAATGAAACATTATCTAAAAACACACTATGAAAAAGTACTGTTAGCTTAATAAAGTTACATATGTATTTGTTGACAACTGACTAAGAGGATGTCTTCATTACCCCCACCTGAGAGAAGGCTACCTGCTCATCTGCTCAAGCACAAACTAGTACCAACTAGTGCTAGCTACCTGAAATGCAAATACAACACTTTGGAGGCACAGCCTTTTTGGGAATAGATTGTTCATTTGTTTCTTTATTTGCTTAATAAACATATATTCTACATACTAGGCACTATATCAATACATCTAATTATAATAATGCAAATTGTGAAATATTGAAATGCACATGATAGTTAATTTCAACAATGTCCTACAACAAGTCTGTGGTGTACGGAAACAAAACCTGGGTCTTCTACTTTTCTAACACTACAGGCTGCCTTGGTTCAAATTCCCTTGATAATTTATATAAAACTGCAAGGTTGATTTGGGGTTATGAACATTATCCTTGGCAGGCTGCTTCTAAATTACCATATAATTGTATGTTAATTATCATATTCTTCATACTTCAAGTGAACTTGTAGAGGAAATATAATTATAGCTACTAGATTCTAGACTCTGGCAATTAGGTGATTCAAACTGGCTCTTTCTCACTTGTAATTCCTTAGGAGCATATCATAAAAGAGGAATGGTATTTCCCCCACAGTCCCAGCTGGTAATTCCAATTGTCCCATGATTTCACAGCTGCAAATCAGCCCCCACCCAATCACACTTGTCTCTGGCAAGGATGCTTTCCTTAATTAGAACATGACTTAAACTTTAGTCCTGGCCCCTGGGCTACCTGGGTGCAGGCTGGTTTAATTGGGAAAGAAAACCTACTTGAACACAGAAGCTGTTTGCCCTGACATGGAGCAAAGGGAAGAGCAATTTGTCTGGTTGCTAAATTTGCTTTCTTTATCAGCTGAATTTGTTTTTTGATAACTTCTCTCTCTTATAACACAGTCTTGTGTATAGGTGTTACGTTATTTTTATCTTTATGGTTCTTATACCTTTCCCAGCTTAAGAATAGCCTCTAGAAAAAGCCAGTAGCAGCTATGCCTTGTCCAAGTCTGTGTGGACAGCCCGCAGGGTGTGCTGTGAGGAGCAGGCAAGGCCCTCCTCTCAGGTCAGACCTAGTACTGCCTTTTCTTCTTTGTTTTTTTTTTGCCTTAAGTTGTCAGGGTCCTTGTCACTTCTCTGGATAGTTAAGCCACACAGATGTTAGCTTTCCTCTAGAAGTCTGTATCAAAATACACATATATTAGAGAAAGGGCATATTTGAAGAAACTTGTGACTCCTGGCATTGTCTTTGCTCACCACTTAAGTTTTAGATAAATTCCTTGAAATGGCACCAGTAGATGGTAAACAGTACACAGAAAATGGGGAGAGGATGAAAGGAAAAGTAAACATTTTATTTATCAAGTGACAAAAATTCATCAAGTGTCTATATATACATGGTATGTACTAGATACTCGGAGAGAGATAAGAGTGATGCAAAACCTGCTTCCATGAATTTCGGAGATAATCTGTGAGCTGACACAGATTTGTGAAACAGGTAACAGTGCCATTTGGCACATGTGGAAGTGCTGAAAATAGTATTTGCTACAGAAGCCTCTTAGAGCTGTACAGTTAGGAGGTAGGAACCTTAGGTCTATCATAATACTGTGTCAGCACAGGTGGCTTGGAATTGGACTGTGCATAGTGTTTGGTGGAGAAAAGAAGGAAACTAATATCGCTAGAATGAACGATTTACTTTAAGCAATTGAGGAGAGGAGTTGAGACTTTATCCCATGGGCACTAGATAGCCATCTGCTGTGGTCTGAATGCTTTTGTCCCCTTCAAAAATTTATGTTGAAACTTAATCCCCAATGCAACAGTATTGGGAAGTGTAGCTTTTGGGAGGTGATTGAGTCATAAGGGCTCTCCCCTAATGAATGGAATTAGGTGCTCTTATAAAAGGGCTTGGCTAAGGGAGTTCACCCCTTTTGCCCTTTTACCTTCTGCCATGTGAGGACACAGTTTTCCTCCCCTCTGCAGGACGAAGTGTTTGAGGCGCCATCTTGGAAGGAGAGATGGGACCTTTACCAGACAACCGAATCTGCTGGTGCCTTGATCTTGAACTTACCAGCCTCTAGAATTGTGAGAAAAATAAATTTCTGTTCTTTACAAATTACCCAGCCTGTCACACAGACCAATGGAACAGAATAGAAAACCCAGAAATAAATCCACATAAATATAATGAACTTATCTTTGACAAAGTTGCCAAGCACACACACTGGGGAAAGGACAGTCCCTTCAATAAATGGTGCTGGGAAAACTGGATATCCATATGCAGAAGAATGAAACTAGACCCTTATCTCTTGCTATATAGAAAAATCAAATCAAAATGGATTAAAGACTTAAATCTAAGGCCTGAAACTATGAAACTACTAAAAAAAAACATTGGGGAAATGCTTTAGGACATTGACATATATATATATATATACACACACACAATGGAATATTATATAGATATTAAAAAGAATGAAATCCTGCCATTGCAACACATGGATAGAAGTGGAGAACATTATATTAAGTGAAATAATAAGCCAAGCACAGAAAGATAAATCTCTCATGTTAAACAATTGATCTCATGGAGACAGAGAGTAGAATGATGGTTACCAGAGGTTGGGAAGGGTAGTAGGGAGGGGAGGATACAGTGGGGATGGTTAACTGGTGCAAAAATATAGTTAGATAGATAGAATGAATAATATTTGATAGTGCAACAAAGTGACTACAATAAGTTATGGTATACTTTAAAATAACAAAAAGAGTGGAATTGGAGTGTTCCTAATATAAAGAAACGATAAACTCCTGAGGTGATGGATACCCCGATTACCCTGATTTGATTGATACACATTGTATGCCTATATCAAAACATCACATGTACCCTATAAATACATACAACTATTATGTACCTGTAAGTAAAAATTAAAAAGTTTAAATAAATACATAAATAAGTTACCCAGTCTGTTCGTATTTTTTATAGCAGAATAAATGTACTAAGACACCATCCCATTATTTCTATTTAAATAGAAAAATAAAATGATGAAATGGGTAGAACGGTGTTGATGGCGTATTTGAGGTAGGAAACACTGGAGAAGAAAGACTGGTTAGGCAAAAGCAGAAATCCAAATTTATTTAAGAGGGTAACTAGGGATGAAAGTGAAGGACAGGAAGAAAGGATTTTTTCTTAGGGTTGGGGTCTGAACATGGAAAATTATTGCGATGGAGGGAGGAAGAAGATGGTGAGGTTTCCAGCCTGAATGACTCAGCTTGAGGTGGGAGAGGTGACCTAGTCAGCTAGGTGACTTAGCAAAGGGGAAAGCCCCAGATTTCAGTAAGTACAATCATGGAATCATGGGATTTTAAAGCTGGAAAGAGCTTTAGAGATCATATATTCTAGCCCCATTATTTTATAGGAGGGCAACTGAAGCAAAAGAAGGGTGTGTGACTCAGCCCAGGACAGTGAGCACAAAGTGGGGCAATCGTGTAGCAGAACCCTCGTCTTCTCCCCCCAGGTCATCCTGCTTGCTTCACCATCCTGTCTAGCTCTCTGGACAGTAGCTCTCAAACTAAGGACTGAGGACCAGAACCTGTCTGCAGCCAAATTGGGCAAAATAAGAAAAACGGGCAATTTGAAAAATTCATCAGCTTTTTTTTTTTTTTTTTTAATTTACTGGTCTTTAAAAGCCACAAGTCTGATAGTCATTTCTCTGCAGGATAGCAAACTATGTGTTAGCTGTCTTTTCCAAGGCACAATAAGGGGTAAAAAATGTAGCTGCAGAAAGAATGACAAAATAGGGTTTTCCTGCCTGTCTCCACCCCCACTGCCAGGATTACAGCCATAGTCTCTTTGTTACAGTTCTTTTGAGAGAGGAGTGGGCAGGAGTCCCGGAATGGACACCGGAGTGGGGGAGGGGTAAGGGACTCCCACCACCCCGCACTGAGTCACTGTCCCCTTCGTCCCTTGACTTTAGACTGGCTTGGTGGCAACAGCGGGGGGCGTAGATACCCATTCTTTGATTATGACCATGTGGTATCATACGTAAGGTATCTTGCAAAAACAGCATCAAGCCCCCTTTCCAGCCAAATTACCTTCGCGGAGGATGCCTCAGTCCCTCACAGAAGCAGACCTCGGTGGGCTGCCCCGTCAGGGCTCCAGAAAGGCTCTGCCGCCCGCCTCAATGCAGGGCTGTGCCCGGTCCCGGGGAGCTAGAACCCTACAAGGGTCACAGCACGGTCCCGGCACGAAGTCACAGGACTTGGTTGGGTACGTTGAGTTAGCCGGCGGGAAGGCCTGAGGAGTGGCGGCCATCGTCAAAGGTTCAGCGAGAGCTGACCCACTGCCTCCAAATCAGAACTAATGGGAGGAGCACTGCCCTGGAGTCAAGAGATCTGGGCTGCTTCTCCCACTACTGGCGAGGCGAACAAGTCATTCTACTCGGGCCTGTTTCCTCAACTGTAAAATCAGGGGTCAGGATTCCTTCCAGGAATACAAGATTCTAAACTGAACAGGATTTGGTAGCACCGCCAGAGCGGAGCTCTATGGCGCGCCCCGGGAACCCCCAGCACTACGCGCCACAGCCTGGGACTCTCCCGATCCTACTCTGCCACGTCGCTGCGGGGTCAGAGGGCGGCGTGCACGTCCCCGCCGGGCCCTGCGTGCGCGCCTCCGCCGGGCTTGCGGCCGAAGCCGGCCGGGTGGGCGGGGCAGAGCGGGGCGGGGCGCGGGGGGAGGGCGGCCGCGTCTGCGGGAGGCAGAGGAGAAGAGAAAAGGCGGCGGCCCGGCGGGGGGAGAGGCGCGGAGGAGGCGGACCGGACGGGGGTGTGGGGCTCGGAGCGTCGCCGGGACGCAGCGGGGCAGCCGGGCACGGCGGCTGCGGCAGGCAGGGCCTGGGCCGCGGTTCGGCCGCGCCGGCCGGTGAGTGTCGGGAGGCCGGCAGGGGAGGCCGTGCGAGGCCCGCGGCGGGGCGGAGACGCCGGCGGCGGCCGTAGGGTCGGCGGGCCGGGCCTGGAGCCGAGGAAACACTGCCCCGGGCCGGGCCCGTGCGTGTCCCGGGGCGGTCGTCCAGGCGCGCAGAGAGGGCGTCCGCGGCGCCGGTGTTCACGCCCGGCCTCCCGCCCGGCCAGCCGTTGCGGTCAGCAAATGGCGACCCACACCCCGAGGGCACCGACCCCCGTGTTACCCCAGTTTGCGTGTCTGTGTGTTGGGAAGGGACGAAGGAGGAGTTAAACTTAGGAAACCTTAAAAATCTTGAAAGAAATCTGGCTTCTCGTTCCGTTTGGCTTTTAGAAACTTGGGTTCTTTGGGGACAAACGGGTTAAAGTAAGACCTGGAGGAATCAGCAACTATCTCCACGGGATGAGCGAAGTTGGTAACTTTTCCATTCATGGAAGTGTGAGGATTAGTCTTAGCCTCAGTCCTTGTTAAAGGGAAACTTCCTGATTTTTCAGACCTGAGCGGTTGTGTTATTATTTGTGCCCTGCTCCTTGGAAGTACATTGCTTGGAAGGGACACAGAGCGCATGCTAGATTCAAAGTAATCTCTTGTGAATATGTTTTTAACGTGTGTGTTTGGGAGTCTAGAGGCAGACAGGCGGAACAGTGTGTGTGTTTACCATCGTTCTAGTACTCTATTTCCCTCTTCCTTTCTCTTGTTTTTCTTTCTGTCGTAAGTCCCAGATAAAAGATGCTTGGGAACGAATTGACCTTTTATTCCATGATTACGTTATTGACTCTGATCCAAGATGAAGTTATTTATGGGCATTCTGATATCAGTGTAGATTAACTTAAAACCCTTTTAATAACAAAAATCCAAACTAAGTTTTAATTTCTATTTGCTAAATTTCAATACTATGTTATTTCCTTCAGAAACTTATTAAATTATATTAGCAGGCTTTGCATTTGCTCATATTAAGGTTTTCCAAAGCAGTCCAGGTAAAAGGAAAAGAGTGGTATAAAATACGCCTTTAGGATTTTTCTGAGGGTTAGATTTCAATATGCAGTTTTCGCTGAATCACACTTCTTTATGCTTAGTCACTGTTTCTCACCAGAGAAGTTTAATTGGGGATAACATGGTGTTTTGCTAACTTTTTAGATTGCCAGTTTGTTTTTACCTGGTACTTTAATGCGGTGACATAAGCTTTTTTTTTGGTTTTGTTTTTGGATTCTGGAGGTGTTAGTGGGTGGAGTTTTGCAAATGTTAGAAGTGAAGTTTTGAATATAGACAAACTTTTATGTATTCCAAGTGTACTAGGTATTTAATTTCAATCCAGTATTTCTCCATGTTTAGTATTGGGAGGTTTTCTTTTTTTTTAAGTGTCCTAATAAAGTATACCATTAAATAGCAATACTATACAAGTGATTGTTAATATTTTAAGATACTTTTTATAGTTAGAGAGGTACTGTAAGGTCACCAAAACAGGCATTGGTTAATGTGTTTACTGTTTGATATAGCATGTTTCTAAAATGTGACTATTTTAATAGGATAAGCCCTATGCTATTCTGTATGATTTTGGATAAATCTTTTAACTGAGTTCCTTAGACTGCTTATTTTGATAAAAGGAGTTGCTATGGAATGGCATTGTATTTGTAGAATTCTTTGACATTAAAGTCTTATGTGAAAGGCTATATAAAATAAAATTTAATTTCAAATTTGGTGTAATGAAGTAGGTGAGATTGGCCTGGAACTAGTTGCTTTTATTAATATGTTGTAGGTAGCTGGATACAAGCATACCTCAATTAAAACCCAGTCTGGGAAAATCTTTTACAAAAATAGTCTTTGTTTAAAAGACTGGGTAATGTTAGCATTAGATAGTTCTTTACATGATTGCATTTAATAAGCTTTGTAAATTTAAATGACCTCATAAAAATATACATAAAGCTTTGTGTATGTTAATGTGGCTTTTGTGTAAATGGAAGTACACCTGTTTTCTGAGAACAGCATGTTTATATCCTGTTAGATACACACAATTGTAACCAACGTTTGCAGAGTTCTAGATTGTTTTCAGAGTTGAGTAGCTGCTTCAAGGTCACAGAACTGAGACTTCTTGGAAGCCCACTCCCATATGCCATGCTGCCCATTTTAATAAACTGAGTTCTGCCATTTGGATGGGTTATTTTTATCTGAGTATCAACTCAGTTGGGTTCTGGTCTGAGTAATATTTATTAATATCATTTCAATTTTTGATGTAAGTCTATGACAGTTTCATTTGTCTATTTAGTGGAGAATACTGCAATATAGAACTTTCATTTCGAATGAGCTAAATAAGCTACTCATGACCATGACCATGACCATGTTTAGAAATTAAAGATATGTGTTTTGATTATATCATAAGTGGAAGGATAAAAACTTGAAAAAAATTTTCCATGTAGTTAGGTCATTCATTCTATAAATAAAAAGTCAGAACCAAAGTTTAATAAAGGAATATATACATTGTAATCCATGTAGTCATTTTTGACTGGGAGCATGTGCTTTGAGTTTGGAATTTAATGATAGTGGATTTTTTAAATCTTGTCTAATCACCCCCCCCTTAAAAAAAAGACAGATAAGAAGTCCAACTGAGGTATAGATTTATTATGTGGTCTTTAAAGCTTAGTGCACCTGATGAGCAGATGAATCAGCAAGTGTTTGCATTTGCTATGCACTAGTACCTCTGACTATACAAAGGATGAGATTTGCTTAGGAGGAGCTTATAACTGATTATTAAATTTGAAATTTCATTTGTGAACTTCTAATAATGGTTAATTGAACAAGTCCATTTATAGTTCTATATCAGCCTTACATTGGAGCAACATGTACTGTATAAGTAGAATTCTATTTCTTCTAATACCATATTAATTGTAATATTAAACAGTAGGCTGATGCCACTTCCTATTTTGAGCTTCTTTTTCTCACCCTGTACCCTACTCAGCACTTTCGCATGTTCAGACATCAGCCTCTGCCTTTTTGTACCTACTGCCTCTATATTCAGATTTCCAGTAATTAATGCACAGCTGATTAGGGAATTTAATCATAAAGGTAAATGTTTCCTCTTGTGCCTTTTATTATTATTTAAGATTTTAAAACAGTGGAGGGTTGAAATTGATTTTCTTTGATTTGCTTTTTTGGTAGATGATTTGTCTTACTCCATATGTAATTCCTGGAACATACTATCTAGGTGCTCAATAAATGTTTGAGCACCATTGACTTTTTATGTCCAGTACAATGAGGTAATTGTGACTCAGTTTGATTGTCTGATGCCCGATCTGTAAGATTGTATCTTTCATGGAGTGTGTAGTTTGCAGTGAAATCAAGAACCTCATTTGTTTTGGAATCCATTTTGTTTTTCTTGTGTTATAATTCTTCATGTATTTAACACAAATGGGTCTCTAATTGAGGCAGAGTTTTGAATGTAGGGAACAGTAAGAATGAATGAGACAAATGGTACTCACCTTCATGGAGCTTATAGTTTTCCTGTGGAAATAAATATTACACAGAATAATGATTTACTGAAAGAGTTGTCATCATTCTTACCAAGGAAAAATGCAGTGTGTAATGAGCATTTATAATACAGGATTCATACCTTGTCTTTGGGGCATATGGAAAAGTAACATTTAAGCTGATTACTTAAAGAGTTGAGGTGGCAGTGCCTGTGGGGAAGGAAGATGTGTGGGTGTGTCTGTGTCTTGGAGGCCAAGGCAGACATTTAGGAACAGCCTGAGGTAGCAAGCTGTTTTAAGTATATTAGGTGACTTATTTAGCATATTTTAAAATCATGCTAATTTGTGATTCTTTATTTACTTATTTCCTTATATATTTTAATGAATTTGAAAAAGTAAATGATTTTTTGAGGACAATGTCTTTATGGCTTTAATGATAAGATCATGTTTCATTGTATGGGAAAATGCTGTGTCTTAAAACTATTTTTATGTATTGCTTGTTAGCCACAGAGTATGAGTTGCCAAGGAACTTCTCTTAGAGAAAATTGAAACTATTAAAAGCATTTCATCATTTATAGATATTTTCTAGTCTAATGAAACTTTTTCCAGTAATTTAAATTTAAGTGTAAGTTAATTGAGATGTTATTTGGCATGTTAGGATTCTGATTTAGGGGAGTTAAAAAAAAATGAAGAGTTTTAAATTAAGCTCATTGTGAACTTGAAACCTCAGTGTTAGCAACATGTTTTCTACCGGGCCTGCTGTGTCACTGTTCAACTGATAAATCAGGGATTGATGTCTTTAAACCTGTTTCACAGGGTTTGTAAGCAGTTGTGAAATACTTTATGAAGGCATATTTAATTTGGCAATAGTGATATAGATTAGAAAAGGGATGATCTGGGAGAATTTTAAATTCTGAAGCTGAGGATTTTATCCCCAGAATACTCTTTGGGTATTGACTGTTTTCTTAACTTATTTCTTAATATGTTTAACTGTAGAATGGAATTGAACTTGATTCCTCCTTTGTATAGCTATTCTGAGAATTGTTAAATTCAAAATGTTGTTCCATACATTATACTGAGTATTATCAGTGTAAACTATTTTAAAAATAATTTAAAACACATATGTTCAAAGTAAAGTAATGTGCTGTTATAATTAGAAAGGACCAAAAAGACTTTCTTGACCACGTAGTGGTTAAGTGTTGTAATAAACTACAAGCAAAGTTGTGTAATCTCCATTCCTCAAATAACATCTTAAAATTGGATCACCAGTTACTGAAGTGCTGCCCTATTTTCTTAAACTTTTATAAGTAAACATATCTGTTATTGTCCATGTACGTTGATCAGGTACAGATTTAAGTCCTAGCTCTACCTCTTACTAGGTAGATGACCTTGGGCAAGTCACTTACTCTTTCTGAACCTGTTTTCTCTGGATTATTATGAGGAATAAGTGATACAATATATGTAAAGAATTATAAAATAGGTACTTAATTAGTGTTCTCCTTTCCTGCTCTGTGAGTCTACTTCAATAAATAATAAGTGTTGTGAACTTTTTGCTATGGATTTTTTTTTAACCTTATGAGAATAGTGTGAAAGAGGCTATTTATTTTGAAATTTGACTGCTTTTGCCTTTGAAAGTTATTGCTGTTTTTGCATTTAACTAACTGTTGTTTGTAGCAGTTGCTATTTTAAACATTTTTGAATTAAGTGATGTTTTTAAGATGTGTTCTGCCTGGTGTTGTCACATGATAGTGTGTACAGTAACATAAAGTATCCCTAGAAGTTCTGAGAGCACTGGTTACTTCGGTTGAAACTGCTTATGTTTTTAGTTTTCTCCCATAGTAATAGTCAAGCTTATAACCTTTAGCATGTGAGATGAACTCAGTAACTAAGAAAGCTACAGCTGTTTTCACAATGTAATCACTCAGTAAGATTTGTCTTAATTCTGAGTGAAAT
The DNA here is from genome assembly GCA_004363605.1 of Indri indri. Taxonomy (NCBI): domain Eukaryota; kingdom Metazoa; phylum Chordata; class Mammalia; order Primates; family Indriidae; genus Indri; species Indri indri. The sequence goes on along the minus strand of RJWJ010007781.1, from coordinate 41,755 downwards.
TTCTTTTTGAATGTCTGCTTAATTTACAAATGTCATTATTACTCTTTTATTTCTATTATGACTCTTTTAGCATGTCTATTTTTAATTTACAGGTTCTATACTTCCCTATAAAATGTACGACTATAGACATTCAAAAGTATTTAACTCATAATTTGTAATTTTTAACACAATTTAAAAATAAAGTTTTGGTGTTGAATGTGTACCGTGTTTTTTCCTTGGCATCATTTAACACCATAATATCAACTCAGAACTTTTCCACTTAATCAAGGAAAGCTCTATTAATGATGATTTAGGTAGACTTTTGTTACTCTAGTTTGAGAAAATCAAGCCTCAACTAGAGAAAATGATATAGCAATTTGAGGTGTGATTACTTAAGCTACCCTGGAACCAAGACAGAATTTATGAAAAAATATGTCGGAGAGCTAACAATCACTTATGCACTGAGGTTAAGGAAATAGGCTAAGAATCAGCTTCTTATCCAGAAAATTGTCTACTACATTGTCATTTAATTTGGAAAATGTTGAGCTGAGTTGCCTGTGCTGTATGCAAGTGGAAATATATCACAAATAATTAGTTGTAGAGGTCTGGAGTTTGGAAGAGGAATCTCAGCAAGATGTATAGATGGATTTTCAGCATATGGGTGGTAATTGGAACTTTTGAAGAAAATGAGAGCACCCAGGGAGAATATATAGAATGAGCAAGAAATGGCATGGAACACTAAAGAAGAGTAATATTTAAGATGAAAAAAACTAAAGGATAACCAGAGAGGTGGGAGGAAAACTGGAGACTTGTGACATTATGAAAAATAAGGGAAAGTAATAGTCTAAAAAGGAGGGATTAGTCGTCACCATGATACAATGGCCAAGGAAAATGGGGTCTGAAAAAATATGCCCTTTGGATTTAGTATTGAAGATCTCAGTAGAGCAGTTTTAATTAATAGAGCTAGTAAAAATAAAGCCAGATTTGAGAGTTGAGGAGTATATGGGATATTAAAAATTTTTTTGGTTTGTTTTTAGTTTTTCTTCTGAAAACTTAATAAGAAAAAAAAGAATGGTAGCAAAAGGGGGATATTATTTTATTATTTCATTTTTAAAGAATAAATATTCTTTTAAGTTTTTACTGCTAATAGGAAACAAACCAATAAAGAAATGAAAGATTATGGCAGAAATGTATTGAGTAGGCTCAATAACTAAAAGTAAAATGCTTATACTTTGTTTTTGATATAGAACTTTTTTTGATCAAAGTTATAAGGCATATTTTAAAGCAGGAAAGACCATTAGGTATCTGTAATCCCTTCATGTTATCTTATAGACACTACTTCTCTGCTTAAAATTCTCAGTGACTTCCAATTACTGAAAGTCTGACCTCCTTAGAGAAGCATATAGCACTAATTATGATTTGCTTCATTCCTATCTGGCCTCATCCTTCACAATTGCCTGGCGATCCAGCGATACTAGGAAACTTGAGCTTCCCTGAACATGCTTTGCCAATTCATGCTTTTCTGCATTTGCATATGCTGTTGTTTCAGCATCAAATGCCTCCTGTCCTTACCAACTTACGCTTCCATGTATAAGATTTCCCTCTTTCATCACTACTTTGAATTCTTCTCTAACCCTTACTCATACTGATGATGATGATGATTATTCTCTCTGCTACCATTTTATTTCTGTTCTATTGATCACATAATAATTGTTATGATTTTTACTGTCTTTGAACATAATAATGTGATATGATTTTTACTGCCGTAACTTCTTCAGAGGAGGCATCACATCTTACTAATCTGTATTTTGCCACACCAAACACAGTGCCTGGTACAGTAAAGTTAAACAGTAGTTGTAGTTAAACAGTAAATAGGTGTTTAATGTATGAATGGAAACTGTGGCCCTCAGAAATAAGTGATTTGCCCACAGCCACAGAACTCAAATTATAACTTTTATTTTCTGGATAAATTCCCTGTATGTTCTAATTAAGTCTTAGTCTGTTGATTTGTTACAGACTTTATTAAGGCATATGTAGAATGAGATATCAATAGATGAAATCTTAATGAATTCATATATTTAAAGGGAATAAAAAAGTAAACGTCTAGTAAAGTTTTGGCTAGGTATATTCATGAAATTTGGATTATTCCCTTTTAGGAATATGATGAAGTCTCTGTAATGTGGGATACATCGAAATCAGTTTAGTTGAAATTGCAAAGGTAAAAGCTAAAGTCTTCTCTGAAATCTAAAAGTTAAAATACACGTTAACTTATTATTGACATTAATTTATATACTACAAAGTACTAGAATTTAGGTGGTATATTTTGAAACTTTTGCCCTTTTAGGCATATTGGTATATAATATATAAGAATGATTTTTATGACATTTCAAAGTACTAAATTGTTACTTGAATCAAAGTGCTTATGTTCTTTTAAGAACTTGATTATGTATAAAATTGATTATAAAAATTATATGTATTGATTATATATAAAATTAATGGGTTAAATATGTTTATATAATTCATCATAAAGTAAACTAAGATGCATTAGTGATTTGATTTATATTATTAAACAATTTTGAAAAATCAACCACTTTTTCCCTAACTTCTTATCTGTTTTCCATTTCAACAACTAGAGCTGGACTGGCCATTATGGAGGAGGAGCTGCAGCATTCACACTGTGTGAATTGTGTCAGTAGACGGTGTATGACCAGACCAGAGCCTGGGATTTCCTGTGACTTGATTGGTTGTCCATTGGTTTGTGGAGCAGTTTTCCATTCTTGTAAAGCTGATGAGCATCGACTTTTATGTCCATTTGAACGAGTGCCTTGCTTAAATAGTGACTTTGGATGTCCATTTACCATGGCCCGAAATAAAGTTGCTGAACATCTAGAAATGTGTCCTGCAAGCGTGGTGTGCTGTACTATGGAGTGGAACCGATGGCCAGTTAGTTATGCAGACCGGAAATCATATGAAAATCTAAGCAGAGATGTTGATGAAGTGGCACAATTAGATATGGCCTTGGCCCTTCAAGACCAAAGGATGCTCTTAGAATCTCTCAAGGTAGCCACTATTATGTCAAAAGCGACTGATAAAGTATCTGAATCTAAAGAGCAAATCTCAGTTAGATCAAGTGTCCCAGAAATACCACATACTAATGGTTTGGTATCTGTTGATGAAGAATCTTATGGTGCACTTTATCAAGCTACTGTAGAAACAACCAGAAGTTTGGCCGCTGCTTTAGATATCCTGAATACTGCCACAAGAGACATTGGCATGCTAAATACAAGTCTTTGCGCTTCCCCAGATGAAATAGAAGAAGAGCAAAATGAAAGAGAAAGCTTACAGGATAGAAACTTAAAAGACCAAGAGTATCTTTCTGAGGATGAGATAGGAGCAGTAGGTGGAATTGACCATAATGACACAAGTCAGAATGCCCAGTCTGAACAAAATGGTTCAAGCGATTTATTATGTGACTTGAATACAAGTTCTTATGGCACTTCTGCTCTTTGTAATGGCTTTCCTTTGGAAAATATGTGTACACAGATCATAGACAAGAATCAGAATTTACATGGTGATTCAAAACAAAGTAACTTAACAAATGGAGAATGTGCAGCATCAGATGGCACTTCAGAACCTTCCAGTTCACTTTCAGTAGCAGCACAACTTAGGGAAGTAATACCATCCAATGCTTTGCCTAATGGCACAGTTCAGCATATTCTCATGGCAGATGATGAGGATGAAGGAGAATTGTGTTGGAGAAAAGTAGACTTGGGGGACTTGAGGAACGTGGATGTCTTATCTTTTGGTCACTCTCCTTCATTCAAATTTCTTTCTAATTCATGTTGGTCTAAACCAAAGGAAGATAAAGCAGTAGATACATCAGATTTGGAAGTTGCAGAAGATCCCATGGGCCTCCAAGGAATAGATCTGATCACAGCAGCATTACTCTTTTGTTTGGGAGATTCTCCAGGTGGGAGGGGTATATCTGATAGTCGCATGGTTGATGTCTATCATGTTGACTTTGGGACTCAGACTTTTTCACTTCCATCTGCAATATTAGCTACAAATACAGTAGTTGGGGAAATAGCCTCAGCTTCAGCGTGTGATCATGCCAATCCACAGCTTTCAAATCCAAGTCCTTTTCAGACACTTGGGCTGGATTTAGTATTGGAATGTGTTGCTAGGTACCAACCCAAGCAGCGTTCAATGTTTACCTTTGTGTGTGGACAGTTATTTAGAAGAAAAGAATTTTCTTCACATTTTAAGAATGTGCATGGTGATATTCATGCTGGACTCAATGGCTGGATGGAACAGAGGTGTCCTTTAGCTTATTATGGTTGTACCTATTCTCAGCGTAGATTTTGTCCATCAACACAAGGAGCAAAGATTATACATGATCGCCATTTGAGGTCATTTGGAGTTCAGCCATGTGTGTCTACAGTATTAGTAGAGCCTGCTAGAAACTGTGTGTTGGGATTACATAGTGACCATTTAAGTAGTCTTCCTTTCGAGGTCCTGCAGCATATTGCAGGCTTTCTTGATGGCTTCAGTTTATGCCAGCTCTCATGTGTATCCAGGTTAATGAGGGATGTGTGTGGCAGTCTGCTTCAGTCTCGTGGAATGGTCATACTACAATGGGGAAAAAGGAAGTATCCAGAAGGAAATTCATCATGGCAGATAAAAGAAAAGGTTAGTTTAATCTTAACTGGATTAACCTCTTACTTGACATAAAGTGGGCCCTTAATAATGCTGCTAAATTAATACCTTGTTGAGAAATTGACTATACCCTAAAACTTACTAAATCAATATGACAATTTTTTTAATGATAATTAATGAAGAACTAGAACAGTTAGAATTGTTTGTCATGATCACAGACTTACTGCAGCTTTCCTAGAACTAGATTAAAAGCTAATATGGCAGAGGCCACTTCTGTTTCTTCAAGTGAGCAGTTCTGTACTGTTATAACTCTCTCTCTCTCTCTCTCTCTCTCTCTTTTGGTTTGGGTCTATATTACCATTTTCTAATTTGGGCTCCATCTGAAACATTTTTACCATAAGACAATGGAGGGAGCAAGAAGAAAGTTTTTTGTCTTGCTTATAGTTGTCACTTTCTCTCCATTCTTAGCAGTTTTTTTCTTAGGATTTGGTTGTTTCAGGTAGTACCTAAATAGAGGTGAGAAAAAGTTATTACTACTAATACGGGGTCATACTAGTAAGTTACCAATGAAGTATTTAGGGGATGGAGAACATAATGGATGGATAAGGAAATGTCTTAGGCCAGAGTGAGATAGAAGTAGAACAGTAGAGTTTGATGTTGTGAGTGGGACATCTGGGTTTAGTATAGTACAAAGGAGTGATGCATATTGTATTGTAAACTTGAGCTGGAGAATTAGGGAGACCTCAACAAATCCAATCTTCACCAATTTCCTCCTCCGATAATCCTACTTTTTCCCAGCTTCTATTTGAGGCACTACTCAATAGAAACCAGAAGGCATGACATATATCTTTGATTGAAGGTGTTTTTCATTTTAGAACACTTAAAATATGAAACTACATTTTATTAGGCGATTAAATATGAAATGTCTGATTTCAAAGCAAAAGTATAGTTTATTATATCTTAGACAAGAAGCAGTACAGTTAAAGTACACACCTAAACTATTGACACAGTTTTGCCATCTTAACGGTAGCTTGTTTATGCCAGCAACGAAGAAGCCTGGAGAGTGAGTGGCAATGAAATTGCAAAAGGCATTTTCCACAGCTTGTTCAGAATTGAATATTTTTCCTTGCAAGAAGTGGTGCAAAGCCTGGAAGAAGTGGTAGTCAGTTGGTGCAAGGTCTGGTGAATATGGTGGATGACAGAGTTTCCAAGTCCAGCTGCTGTATTTTGAGCAGAATTATTTGTGTGACATGTGGTGAGTGTTGGCCTGCAAGAGGATTGGCCTGTCTCTGTTGACCAGTCTCGGCTGCTTAATCACAAGCATCCTCATCATGTCATCCAGTTGGTTGCAGTAGACATCCACTGTAATCGATTGACCAGGTTTCATGAAGCTGTAGTGGACAGCCAGCGCTGGACCACCAAACAGACACCATTAACTTTTTTTGATGAATATTTAGTTTTGGACTGTGTTTCAGCACTTCATCTTTAGCCATTGTGCTGAATGCTTGCAGTTGTCAAAAAGTATCCATTTTTCATCACACGTAACAATATGGTGTAGAAATGGTTCACCTTTATGTCGTGACAGCAAAGAAAGGCAAGCTTCGAGACGATTTCTCTTCTGAAGCTCATTTAATTCATGTGGAACCCATCTATCCAGCTTCTTTACTTTGCCAGTTTGTTTCAAGTGGTCCAATATTGTTGGGATGGTAACGTCAAACCTTGCTGCTATTTCACGTATAGATCGAGATGGATTCGCTTCCACTGCAGCTTTCAGTGCATCATTATCCACCTTGGTCTCAGGTCCCCCATGTGGCTCATTTTGAAGATTAAAATCACTAGAATAGAACTTCTCAAACCATTGATGTATTGTGAGTTCATTAGCCACATCCTTCCCAAACATGTTGTTAATATTTTGAGCTGTCTGTACTGCATTGGTTCCACAACAGATCTCATATTATAAAATAACACAAAGTTGTGACTTATCCATGGTTTCACAAAAATTGCTGTAAAAAAATGTGAAAGATAATCACAAGCCAAAAATATGTGTTCGTAAGACTGAGGATGTGCCTTCACAATAAAAATAAAATAAGTAGTGTCAAAGTGAAATGTCAGAGATACCAACAGTCAAACTTAGTACTTAAGGAAATCGGACATTTCATACTTAATAACCTAATATTAAAGTGGAAACAATTTTGATAAACTTCACATTTGACTGCACAGCATTCAAATTTCTGGTTACTTTATTCTTAGCATCCTTACTTTCTCTTTTACTCATTGCTCCAGGTTTTCAGAATTCTGCATCTACTTTTCAGTTCTCTCGAGGCTTTAACCAATAAATGAACGCAAATTATTGTATGCTTTTTTTCTCAGAAGGGAATTCTAGTGGCAGAAAGTGTCACCTGCTGTGTGTATGTATGTATTTTCTTTTTCCAGATGATTTTGGTGTTGTTTTTTCCCTTTTAGGATGGGACACTCTGAGTATGGCCTCTTTTTTCCTTGCCCACTAGTATTGATATATGGAATGAAGTATTTTCTAGGTATTCTGTAATCATTCCTGCAGAAAATCTCATCTACTCTTCATGTTTAAATTGCCATCATTCATACAGATTATTCACACATTTATACCCTCACCATTTTCTCCACTTAACTCCAGAGCACTGTATATAAGCATCTACTGGACATCACTGCTTGATTATCCTACAGCTTCCTCAGACTCCACATCTGCAGCCTAACTCCACTCCTCTCCCTCTCTCAATCTCAGAAAATGTCACCATCATCTACCAAGGTGCCTAAACCAGGAATTTGGGAGTTAGGGTTCACTGCAATTTTCCTGTATCCAGATAATCAGAAAATCTTGTTTACTCTTCCTTCTTTATACCTCTCAGGTTTGCTTCTCTGTCTTCATTGCCACTTCCCTAGTTCAGTGCCAACTTTAGTTCTCATCTGGATTACTGCCACAGCTTCTTCCTAACTGAGTTTCTACTTCCAATTGGGCCAGTCTCCAGCATATCCTCTACACAGAGCTATAATAGAATGAAATATATTTTCTTAAATACAGTTCTTATGCTATCACTGCAGTGCTTAAAATTTCTTTGATATTTGTCCATTACCCCTGGGATAGAGGCCAACTCCTTAATAAAACATTGAAGACTTTTCATAATCTCATCCTTACCTCTTTGGTTTACTCCTGCCACTTTCCTCCTGCCATAGTCTAGCCACATTGATTTACTTACAGTCCCTTGATGTTTCCTTGCTTGCTTAAGACTGTTCAATATGTTATCTCTAACATATTGAGAGATAATTGAGAGATAACATGTTTGAACCCCTGCAACATGCTAGACAGTGTGCATCAGTACTTTACTTTTATTAGCTTATTTAATTCACTATACTCATTTTACAGATGAAAAAACAGGTTGGGTAACTCGTCCAGCTAATTGATGGGTTCAGATGTAAGGAGCCTGTCTCTCGAGCTTAAGATCTTCAGCTTCTTGCTATATCCTGTTTACTCTTTGGGTTTTAACTTCCTGAAGAAAGCCTATTGGAACCCCTACCTTGAAGCCTTCAGGGAAGTACACTGTCTGTGTTCTGTGGTGCTCCATTATATGCCCTACCTAAAGTACTCACCATGCTGTTTTGAAAGTCACTGATGAATTGGTAGTTTCAGTCATTGGACTGTAACTTGAGAAGTGGGACTCCATGGAAAACAATATCTAATGCTTCGCATGACATCTACTGTATAGTAGGCTTTAAGTAAATACTTAAGGATTCTTGAATGAAAAATTGACCCATTACTAAGAAACTTTATCATCAGCAGGTAGGAGTCATCTGTTTTCCTTTGCCTGCTTTTCCTGTGTTTATTTCACCAGACTCTCAGTTGTGTGGAAGTAGAGAGGCTGCCTACCACCATTGAATCTTTCAGCTAATTCATTCTGCCAAAACTTAAAGAAAACTCCTAATTCCTCCTATAGCTTTGGGATATGGGAAATTGTAAGGGAGGCTAGTGACATCTGTAATATCACTAGGCCTTCACTGACTCCAGGAAATTATTCCATACAGGCTAATTGATCATAACCCTAAGGAACAGAAAGCATACCCTTTGTGCTGAACAGTGGGGACTTGTATTGCTAGCTGAAAAATTATTGTGTTCCCGCAGAATTTGAAGGTATCCAGCCAACCCAGGAAGACATTACCATTTTTTCCTGAGAAGTTGTAATGAATGCTGAGTGTTTTTCCCCAAATCTGCTACTTTCTAGAGTATCTGTTGTTTATCATGTATTCAGTGTTTTCTAACTAGACATTTGCCTATTGGTGAACTTAGCTAGGATGCCTAGGCCTGTCCTGCCCCGTTCATGCTCATTAGCTAGGTCTGTCCTGCACTGCATTCATGCTTTTAACATACCCTCAGGTAGCTTTCTATTTTCAGTTGTAAAGATGAGAAGGGGCCACAGTAGTCGCTGCTGGACTAGGAAAATGACAGTGCTTCAGGGCCTGGGGCTGCCGAGTGTGCACACGGGGAAGTAGCTCATGTTTTTACCAACAGACAAATGAACAGGATGGCAGGTGAATGTTTTGCCTAGAAACACATTTTACAATGATACGGACTAAAGTAGGATCCATTTTACAAATGCCGTTGTATAAATTTTCAGAAACATTTTGAACAAATTGAAGTACCTGTGTTCTTAAATATTACTCAGTACCTTTAATGCTGTGCATAGTGGAAAGATAAGCTACCTTAGCACACAATATTCCAGGGTATTTTTTAGTACACTTCATGTGGTGTAAATAGGAATGGGAGAAAAACCTGTAGAAAAAAATATAACACTTGTATTGTCAGTATCTCCAGACTATGGATAATTCTATATAGCCAGTTAGTATGAAAGAATAATGTGCTAGCAAGTAGCTCTGAATTCGTAAGGTTATGATTTTTAAATAATCATTTAATAAGCCAGGTTGCATGTAATTTTTAATGTTGGATTTTGTCCTTTTTTTGGTTTTTAAATTTATCGAAGTCATATCATAGAAGTAATTTACCTTATAAGTATTTGATAAACAGATTTGTATCCAAATGGATTTACTACCTTTTAATTTTGTAGCTAAATACTTGAAATTTTATATTGGATGTGTCTCTAACAGTAGCCATGTATGTAATCAGAGCAAGAAGTATGTTTTGATTCTCTATAAATTGACATGTTTAAATCTGAAGTAGAATTTTCTTCTAGGTATGGCGATTCAGTACTGCATTTTGTTCTGTTAATGAATGGAAATTTGCTGACATCCTAAGCATGGCTGACCACTTGAAGAAATGCAGTTACAACATTGTAGAGAAACGAGAGGAAGCAATCCCATTGCCATGTATGTGCGTGACGCGAGAACTCACTAAAGAAGGACGTTCACTACGCTCAGTTTTAAAGCCTGTACTTTAAAAACTGTACTTTCCCTTGCACATACATACGAGCACCTAGTATAATTTCTTTGTAATATGTGATACTTTAATAATGTATTAAAGATTACGACTAGCTAAATTTATTGTCACTATGTATATAATGTTTTGAAGTGACATATATTTTTATAAAGTACTGTTTAGTTGGGAAGAATTTGCCTTAATGTTTGAAATGTGTGAAATTTTTGGAACTTGCTGGACAGGGTGATTTAATTTTTAGCTACATAATTTTCAGAATTAGTATTTTTAATGGTGTGCATATTTTGGTTCTTGAATTTTTTGCTTCTTTAACTAACAAGATCCTGACCAAACAATTTACTCCTCATGTTTTCTGTGGGTTGCAGCCCATGCAATGAAAAAGCAAAACTTTGATTAAATTCTTGCAGCATAGGTTTTTCAGATAAAAACATTCTCAGTTGCTTAAGTACTACCATAAGATCGTTAAGAAGTTTTTATTTTGTAGTGCTCCCTATGTGCAATTGTTGATGCATAGGTGATCTCTAATGTATACTTACATGATATTTAAAATCATGACTAATGTTTGGTAATGCTATTTATCTTGATTTAAAAATAATCCACAAAGATGTTTTCATCTTATGTACTTATAACTATTATACAAAGAGTAACCTTTTGCAGCTTTCTTTTTCGTTAGATGCCACATCCAAAGACTTGTGGCAATGTGTTATATGAAAGGTTAAAGCAAAAACAACAAACAAAAAGCAAGCCTGTGAATGTAATTTAAACTGTTGATGGTATTACATATTTGCTATTTGGTGTTTGAAAAGGAAATATACCTCATTTTAAGTTTGAATTGGGCATATTGTGTGAGTAAATTTAAAAAATTCAGAATGCAAAGGGCTTAACTATTCTTTTCCATAAACATTTGAAAGTTTTGCCTTTTGATTATAAAAGTTACAACTATGTTTTAAGACATCTAAAAATGTGAAATTTGGCATCTTCTTTGTAAGACGACAATCATGCAGAAACCTGTCTTGGTTGACAATCTCTTTGAGACATTTCCAACTTAATTTCCCATAGACTCCTCTACCAGGAAAGAAAGAGTTGCACCTTTGTATAAAGATCAAGGTATAGTAGAAAAATATTCGAAGACCTATTTTTGAAATATTTTATTATTGTTTTCAAACTGATTTATACTATTATTAACCCGATGTGGTCAGTTTAAAAAGTGAATATCAGTATTTAGAAATAAATTGCAGAGATGGGGACATATACTTAAATAATTTGTCCTAAGTAAATTCTGGCATTTGGTAGTCTGAAGTGGTGACAAATTACTTTGTTAAAATTGTCAAAACTCTATTGTGTCTTCCGTTCCTGCATTTGTCCCTGCGAGTGTTCTATGGTTACTAGGTTCTTGATTCCCATATATGGCAATCAGGCTGGGTAGAGACGTTCCTTGGGCATTAGAGAAGAATTCTGAACTGCTTAAGACTTGTTTTGGTTGGATCAAGACCTTAGTACAATTAAAAAATGTAGCATTAAAGACTAATCAATTGTTTGGCCTCACCTGTCATTTTAAATGGAATACTTATTTCTCATTGCTTAAACTTTTTTTCAACTGTGAGATTGATGCATAAACAATCTCTATGTCTGTGAAAAAGCCAGAAATAAGATCAAATACTGTAAAATATAACTCTGCCTTTTAAAGTTTTGCTGAAGAATGTGTCTATGGTTAGGATAGCACAAGCATTTACTTTTTGTTTTATAGTTATGCTTTTTAAAATCCATGGTTTTTAAGTTTACACTTCTTATTTCCACACTGGATCATGAGATGTTTAACATTTTTTCCACCTTATGTTTCTTTTACACATCTTTCACTGTCTTTTTTGTTATGCCACCATACTATTTTGTTAAACCATATTCTTTGTGAAACATTTGTTCAAGTTTTAATAAAATTAACATTTTCCCTTTATATGGTTCAGTAACTTAAAAAGAAAAACTTTCATTCAATAAAATTTTAATACTTGTTTGACAAATTCCAAACACAATCCCGTTGTTTCTATAATGTGGGTTTTCTGCATGTTGTAGCAGTTACTTGTTTATTATCATTGCTCACCCATGTTTTACTGGTGAACATTAATTTTCTTAATGTGAAAAACTGCTTAGTTAGCTTTCTGTGCCCCTTCAGTGTCTTGAAAGTAGTCCCACATAGGGGTATTGAAAGGCTGAAGAGTTTCTGGCATGATTGTATCTCTAATACTTGTAATAGGAACCATGTGTTTAGCCTCTTAAGCATGTAAACATTTGTGTGTTGGCCTAGTAGATTGTCATTTGAGAAGTCTTTGTTGATTCCTTAATCTTTGCTAACCAGCAAGATAAAAGGGGGAAATGTTTGAATTCACTTTTATTCTCTGCCTCCTTCCCCAGTGCTGCTCGTTAGCTTAATGTATCCCTCCTTCTTTTTCTCCCCTTCTCCCTCTCCCTCTCTCTCTCTCATTGGCTTTTGAACACTCACAGATTACTCTTATGGCAGTGATTCCCAAACTATGGTCCCTGGACCAGCAGCATCAGGATCACCTGGGAATTTGTTAGAAATGCAAATTCTGAGCCTCTCCCCAGACTTACTGAATCAGAAACTCTGGGGTAGGAACCAGAAATCTCTTTTAACAAGGTCTCCAGGTGATTCTGATGCACAGTAAAGTATTAGAACTTAGAGGAAAGCCTGGGACATGCCAGCTACCCTCTGATGCGGTATTGGAGTGGAGATATATATATATGCGTAGGTACTTATACGTGTAATTGAAAATTAAGAGTGGTGGTAATGGTTAAATTAAAAGATATATCGTCTCAATCTTACAGCCATATGACAAAATACATTGGGTACTATGGTTGTTGGACTTTTATTTTTTAAACTAGTATTTACAAATATTTTAAATTTCACTAGTATTTTACTAGTGTTCTGTTGAAGGTGAGTTGCAGTGCAAACTTTAGTTCATTAGCAGTAACATTTAGCCTAGTCATCTCATTCTCTTGTTTAGTGATTGCAGAGTCATGTGAACGTATTTTTAGGATAAGCAAAGAGAGTAGAAGTAGATAAATACTGGATTAAATCCCACAGAAACATTTGTAGGGATCCTTTCAATCCTATTGATAAGATAATATTAAAGATCGGGTTTCTTATTTATCAGTAGTATAGAATTCTTTTTGACCGTGTGCTGCATATCCTGTCAGTGTTGTTGCTATCAATATCTGTCCCTTAACATTGGATATTAGGATCTTAGTAATGTGGATGATAATGGGATTTTCAACAAAACTTCCATGTCCCTTGAAGATTTGGTGGTTTATATTACTATATTGATAACAGATTTACCTGTGGAGATTTAACTAGTTTTAGGTGTTTGGAAGCAAAACAGATTTCTTCATGTTTTGCATCCCAACCTAAACAGACATGGAGTTTATTTTTCAAATTTCCTAAGGAAAAGTTATTTAAAAATGTGTTTGTTCCATGCATGACACACCCCATTGAAAGTGATGTGACTGGAACTTGCAGAGTTGGTTGTTTGTAAGTACAGTAGAAAGAAAGCAATTGGCCCTTATTTTCAGGAGAAAGACTTTAGATGGAAAGAATTTCTCTGATAGGTGTTTGGCTGGTTATCTAAATGTTGCTGTAGGTAGTCTTACTTAACATGTTGATGAGGCCTAGGAAGCCAGAGAATATTAGTTATACCTTTAAAGAAAATTAGCTCATTAGTGACTTGTTCGATAGTGTTTGAAATAATTTAATGATGGGTTTTGTTAGGATTTATCTAAACCTGATTTCCAAAAAAAAAAAAAAAAAAAAAATGACTTTAGTAAAGGCCAACTCTAGTGAAGTTCTTTCTAAATAAAATAATGGGAAAAAAAGAATGGCTTATTTTTGAGATTACCTTTTACAAAATTATGTCCTTTTATTTAAAAGACCAAAGTGAGTTCAAAATGTGAGACCTTTCAAATTTCCATTTTATGGATGAGAAAACTAAGGTACTCAAAGTTTAGGTACTGATGAGTATATTGGGGAGAAATTTGAGGGAGAAATGTGTCCTGACACAGATCACTTTTCCACTTTACAAATGCAGAAAGAGAAAGGACATTAAGATAACAAGGAAATTTGAAAAATATTGTTGCCTAGATTTTTTGATTACTACTGTTTTGGAAAGACTTTTGAAGCTATACCAACAGGAAACAAAGTAGAAACTAACCAAGTGTGGTATGGTGCTCTGAGAATGTTTGCAAAACTTAGGACCTTTTGCTGAATTTTTACAAGTATTTTATTGCATCTGTGACTGAAAAAAATCTATATTTATTTTACATGTGTAATCTTCATAATTGGCCAATACATCTTTTGATGTATTAATGGAGATATACATCTTGAGATGCTTTGTTAATTTAGAACATTTCAAAACTGACATTTTGTATTCAGATTGTTTTGTATTTCAATGTATTATGTGGAGAATGACTTATTATAGAGAATCTACAAATAAATGGATTACAAGGAAGATTCATGAACGTGCTTTATAGAAAGAAATACAGTAAAAAATCATTGATGTGAATCTTTTTTAAAAATGATTTTTGATCTTTTAGACATGCTGGACTTAAGCTCCTTTACTATGAAGGAAAGCAGTTCTACAGCAAACTGACAACATAAACAAGGAAGATATGTTTCTTTTTTACTAATACCGATAAAAATTAAGTATTTCCAAAATCATTTATTAACCATTTGCATGCAAATATCATAAAATGACATGATTCTTCAATACATAGTTTTAGTGGTGATAATAGTTCATGTGTTTGAAAGTAATAAAACTGCAGTTCTGTTGAAGTCTTACTAAGATCAATTCATCAGGTCAAATTATTCTTTCCCAACATAGACAAATTTGTCAGGTTTAATTTTTATCTTTTTCTAATATAAATGGTTAGAATTTGTTTCTCAGACAAGATCTGAGAGAAATAGATTGATATTTGTGTTCATTCTTTGGCAGAGGACTGACTAGAGTTAGCTTTTCATATCCCTTCCAGGCAAAGGCTAACATCGTTACATTATTAAGTAGTAGTTATGAGGTGTAATGATATATAAGAACAGTAGCAATAATTGGTGATTGCTCAAAAGACTGAAGTTGAAAGAAGGGGGTCCTGTCCTCT
This sequence comes from Indri indri, assembly GCA_004363605.1. Taxonomy (NCBI): domain Eukaryota; kingdom Metazoa; phylum Chordata; class Mammalia; order Primates; family Indriidae; genus Indri; species Indri indri. The sequence continues at coordinate 26,544 of RJWJ010007781.1, read as the reverse complement.
GCTGTCCCAGAATTTTTTTCTTTTGAATTTCTTTTCCATATTGTCATTATTGCTTATCTAGCTCATCACTTTTCTGTTTTCTGACAAGGTAATCCTAAATTTAGTAGTTTTGTTCAGTAATTTTAGATTTAAGCAACTTATCCCACTTTTTAAAAAGTCCCTTTCAGCTCACCAATGAAGAAACAAATTTTCATTTGTTTCCTCAAAAAGCAGCACATATTGCTAAATCAAATTGAAGTATCAGCATTCAGGTTTAGCCACATTCTTTGATTAAAAGAAATCAATCCATGGAAATGAAAATAACAATGAATACTACATCTGTTCGAGTAAGATTACCGAATGAATAATTATGTCAAGTGGATGTCTTTTATATCAATTGATGACTTTTGAAAATTGTTACTGTATTTTTAATAAAGGATTTGAAATGAGAGAACAGTATTGATTCTCTACAACATTCCAGTAGCTTTGTGATAACAGCCCTGACATATGAAATAAGTTGCTTTGAATAGTTAATAATTCAGTGGACATGAATTCTAAAGATTTGTATTCTTCATTCAAAATGTTGAAGTTGTATTGTTCATTTGATCAGTGTTTAAATACCAGTCAGTACTGGAAACTCTAACTGCATTCTGAAAGATAGTTGTGCTGACTGATTGGCTTACCTCAGAGACCAGTTTCCAGTGTTATCTTTCTTTTCTCATGATTGATATTAATAGTTGTTATTACCTTAAATGCAAAAGGATATAGTATTCCTTGGGAAAAAAACATGCTAAGGGAATAAAGCTAGACACAAAAGGCCAGATATTGTAGGATTCCATTTATATGAAATACAGAATAGGCTAATCCATAGAGACAGAAATCAGAATAGTGGTTGCTGGGGGAAGAGGGGAGTGACTGTTTAACGGTTATGGGGAGTTTTTGGGATTGATGAAAATATTATAGAAGAAGATAGTGGTGATATTTGCACAATGTTGTGAATGTGCTAAATGCCATTGAGTTCTATACTTTAAAATGGCAAATTTATGTGCATTTTACCACAACCAAAACAAATATGGTATTCACAGTCATTACCAAAGCCAAAAAGTACAGTTTTCCCAAGGTTTGTTAAATGCCCAGACTATGGTTTAGAATTAATTTATAGCATTAATGTGACAAATTTATTCAGTTTTAAAGTCCAGATGCAATTTATGGATTCTCATCACAGAAGTACTGCTGACAGCAGCAGAAATAAAGCTGTAATCCATCATAATTTCCTTATATTTAATACATCTGTGACTGAGTAATTGGCTTCTGCATCAATGTTTATTTTTTACCTTTTGTAGTTTATTATTCCTCGCGGCACATCTCAATCATGCTTTTTAACGATCTGTTTTAAAATCATACTTTGAAACAAAAATCATACTTTGTATAATTTTCAAGGTTATTTTTATAGTTTTATACTTTGTTTCTTTTAAAGAGCAAATGCAATTATGTATGACTAAATTAATAAATTGAACTGGTGTATACATTTTGTATTCTTTCGTATTGTCTTGTGGGAAAGAACTATTTGGATCTTGAGTTGGTAGAGACTTTAATAATCATTTAGTTTTATTTTATATTTGGGGAAATTAAAGCTGAGTTTGTCCATGTGTTCTTTCATTCAACAGGCATTTATTGAGCACTCATGCTAGGTACTGTGTAGGATTGATTCTGGAAGGTTGTTTCTTGCTTAAAGTTTAACAGGTAATTTCTTTCTCTCTTCTTTATTTCATCATCTAGTAACTATGCCAGACACACGGACAGAGGAGGGAAAGCAGAGATTCACGTTAAATGATTCTTCACATAATTCTTCTCCAAACACTTTAAAGAGATGTTCTTCAGTACAGTAAAGTTCACATGATCATAAGCCGTCTGTTACTCAAGGAATGCATTTATTTTCATGACTTTGGAAAGGAGGTATTTTCAAATTACTTTAAACCAATTACTTCCCGCTGTTCTAAGGAGCCAACTCAGAATTGTTGATTCAAGTCAACCTTAAAAAAGTTAAATTGCTTTGCACATAACTGTGCCTCCCATGTAGTTGGGGGTATATATTTGCTCCAAGTTGAACAACAGTAAGTATAATGAGCTTAACAGAATGAGGCTGACAGTGTGAACTAAGCCATCAAGATAAATGTAGACAAGAGATTCGCACTACAATAGCTTTACTTACACAGTGCAAAAGGGGCCAAAGTTAAAGAGAATGAGAGGAAGTAAATACTTGTGATAATTGATGCTCTAACAAATTTGTTGTGATTTTTCACTTTGGTGATTTTGCATTAATTTTTTGAGACTTCTTACCAAATAGGTTATTTGACCCAGACTTCCTTAATCATCCACCTTCTCTTATTCCATCCCTTGCATGCTGCATTTCTGCTGCACTGTATTTCTCACCGCTTCCCAAATGCTTTATATTCTTCAGTGTCTCTGAGCTTTTACATGTGCTATTTCCTTTGCCTAGAATGTTCTCCCCCAACTTCTTTTCCTGGATCATTGGTGAGGATCCAATTCTCATCTACTTTTTTCCTAGACCATCTCAAGCCAATGTGTCAGCCTCCATCTATGTTGCCATGTTTCGATTTTATTTTTTTATCTTTTTTCGATATTAATCACATTGCACTGCCATTATCTATTTGCTGGTGTCTGTACACCACTAAATCGTGGGCCGCTCTGGGTAGAAACCATTATCTTACTCGGCTTTGGATCTCTGCGCCTAGCTGAGAGCCTTACACACAGAAGGCATTTGTTGATCTAACAATGAAAAATGTTTAAATAATTTTAATGCTGTTTCGGTTAGCTTTTGCTGCATAACATGCCACCCCAAAACACTGTGGTTTGAATGACAGTATAGTTAGCTCATGATTGGTTGGTGGGGCTGCTCTGGTTTGGCCTGACTTGGCTGATATCTGCCTGGTTGGCTCACACATCCATGGTCAGCTGATGGGTCGGCTGGAGGTTAGATGATCTAAGATCACCTTACTCACATGTCTGGCAGTTGGCAGGCTGTTGGCCAGGGATGATGGGAATGATTAGGCCACATGTCTTTCATCATTCGTCAGGCTAGCCCAGGCTTATTTACATGGCAGTAGCAAGAGAGCAAGCCCCAATGTGCAAACCCTTTCCAAACCACTGCTTATTACATTTGTTAATGTCCCATTTTCCAGAGCAGTCACATGGCCAAACCAAGACTCATGAGGTGGAGAAATAGACTCTACTTCTTGATGGAAGGAGCAGCTAAGTCACGTTGCAAATGAATGTGTATATAGGAATGAGGAGAATCACATCCACTTAAATCTACCACAAATGCCAATGAAATTTCCAAACTTAATAGTGCTCCATCCCCTTAAGATTTTTCTAACCAAAAATCCTGAATGTTAGAGCCAATTCAAAATCAGAATTATTGTTTGCTTTTTTTTTCAAGCTGGAAAGAACGTTTGAATCAGGATTCCCCAAAGAGATTATACACACACACAAACACACACACACACGCACACACACACAGACGACAGAGATGAGAAGGAATTTTTATTTTTTAATTTTAGAATATTACAGGGGTACAAACATTTAGGTTACATATATTGCCTTTGCCCCACCAAAGTCAGAGCTACAAGTGTGTCCATCCCCCGGACTTCACCCATTAGGTGTGAATATATCCATCCCCTCCTCCCCGCTACCCCCTGTCTGACACCTGACTAATGTTACTAGCATATGTGCACCATAAGGATTGATCAATTTATACCAATTTGATGGTGAGTACATGTGGTACTTGTTTTTCCATTCTTGTGATAGTTCACTTAGTAGAATGGGCTCCAGCTCTATCCAGGATAATATAAGACGTGCTATATCACCATTTGTTTTTTGTGGCCAAGCAGTACTCCATGGTATACATATACCACATTTTATTAATCCACTCATGTATTAATGGGCACTTGGGTTGTTTCCACATCTTTGCAATTGTGAATTGTGCTGCTATAAACATTCAAGTGCAGATGTCTTTTTTATAGAATGCCTTTTGTTCCTTTGGGTAGATGCTCAGTAATGGGATTGCTGGATCAAATGGTAGTTCTACTTTTAGCTCTTTGAGGTATCTCCATATTACTTTCCATAGAGCTTGTACTAATTTGCAGTCCCACCAGCAATATATGCGTGTTCCTATCTCTCTGCACCCACAGCAACATTTGTTGTTTTGGGACTTTTTGATAAAAGCCATTCTCATTGGAGTTAAGTGATATCTCATTGTGGTTTTGATTTGCATTTCCCTGATGATTAGAAATGTTGAGCATTTTTTCATATGTTGGCCATTAGTCTGTCTTCTTTTGAAAAGTTTCTGTTTATGTCCTTTGCCCACTTTTTAATGGGGTCGTTTGATTTTTTATTGCTGATTTTCCTGAGTCCTATATAGATTCTAGTTATCAGTGCTTTATCAGATATGTAGCATGCAAATATTTTCTTCCATTCTGTAGGTTGTCTGTTTGCTCTCATGATAGTTTCCTTGGCTGTGCAGACGCTTTTTATTTGATCAGGTTCCATTTATTTATTTTTTTGTTGCTGTGATTGCCTTTGGGGTCTTCTTCATAAATTGTTTCCCTAGGCTGATGTCTTTAAGAGTTTTTCCAACATTTTCTTCTAGAATTCTTATAGTTTCATGCCTTAGGTTTAAGTCTGTTATCCACTGTGAATTGATTTTTGTGAGAGGTGAGAGGTATGGATCCTTTTTCAGTCTTCTACATGTGGCTATCCAATATTCCCAGCACCATTTATTGAATAAGGCTTCTTTTCCCCAGTGTGTGTTTGTCTGCTTTTATTTCTTTCTCTTGCCTGATTGCTCTGGCTAGGAGTTCTAGTATTATCTTGAATAGTACTGGTAAAAGTGGGCATTCTTGTCTTGTTCCAGTTCATAGAGGGAATGCATTCAACCTTTCCCTATTCAGTATGATGTTGGCTGTGGTTTTGCCATCTATGGCCTTTATTTTGAGGTATGTTCCTTCTATGATGAGTTTTTTGTGGGTTTTTATCATGAAGTGATGCTGGATTTTGTTGAATGCTTTTTCTGCATCTATTGAGATGACTATATGGTTTTTGTTTTTAATGCTGTTTATGTGGTGAATCACGTTTATTGACTTGCGTATGTTGAACCATCCTTGTATCCCTGGGATGAAACCCATTTGATTGTGGCGTATTATCATTTTGATTCAGTTTGCTAGCATTTTGTTCAGGTTTTTTGCATCCATGTTCATAAGAGATATTGGTCTGTAGATTTGTTTTGTTCTTGCATCATTTCCTGGCTTTGATATCAGGGTGATACTGGCTTTCTAAAATCAAATTTCCTTCTTGATCTTTTGGAGCAGTTTCAATGAGATTAGTAGCATTCTTCTTTATATGTCCAGTAGAATTCACCTGTGAATACATCTGGTCCTGGGCTTTTTGTTGTTGTTTTTGGGAGATTTATTTTTTATTATTGATTCAATCTCACTACTCATTATTGGTTTACTTAGGAGTTCTATTTCTTCTTGGTTCAATGTTGGGAGGTTGTGTGTTTTGAGAATTTCATCCATTTCATCTAGGTTTTCTAGTTTGTGACCATATGTTAAAATAGTTATTCATAATAATCTGTGATGATCTTTTGTAATTCTATGGTATCAATTATAATGTTTCCTTTCTAATTTCTGCTTGTGTTCATTTGAATATCTTATTTTCTTGGTTAATCTAGCTAGTGGTTTATCAATTTTCTTTATCATTTCAAAGAACTAAGTTTTTGTTTTATTGGTCCTTTGTATTTTTGAGAGAGGATGTCTCTATTTCATTTCTGCTCTGATCTTTGTTATTTCTCTTCTTCTGCTAACTTTGGATTTGATTTGTCCTTGTTTTTCTAGTTCCTTGAGGTGTGATGTGAGGTTGTTAATTTGTGATCTTTTTACTTTTTTGACGGAGACATTTAATGGTATAAACTTCCCTTTTAGCACTGATTTTGATGTTTCCCACATGTTTTGGTATGTTGTGTTTTCATTTTTATTTCTTTTGAAAACATTTTTAATTTCTGTCTTTATTTCTTCATTGACCAAGTAATCATTCAGGAGTATGTTGTTTAATTTCCATCTATTTGTAAATTTCCTCTTCATATTGATTTATAGCTTTATTTTACTATGGTCTGAGAAGATACTTGACATGATTTTCATTTAAAGACATTTGTTAAGACTTGTTTTGTGGCCTAACATGTGGTCTATCTTGGGGAATGTTCCATGTGGTGATGAAAGGAATGTGTGTTCTCTGGTTGTTGGGTAGACCATTTTGTAAATGTCTGTTAAGTCCATTTGTTCTAATGCCCATTTTAAGTCCAGTGTTTCTTTTTTGATTTTCTTTCTTGAAGATCTCTCTAGTGCTGTGAATGGGGTGTTGAAGAGCCTGCCTATTATTGTTTGGCTGTCTATTTCTTTAAGTCTAGTAATATTTGTTTTGTGAATCTGGGTGTTCTCATGTTGGGTGCATATATGTTTAGGATTGTTGTATCCTCTAGCTGAATTGATCCCTTTATCATTATGTAATGACCTTGTCTTTTTTACTGTTTTCAATTTAAAGTATGTTTTATCTAAGTATAGCTACTCCTGCTTGCTTTTGGTTTTCATTTGCATCAGATATCATTTTACACCCCTTTACTTTCAGTCTATATGTGTCTTTATGGGTAAGGTGAGTTTCTTGTAAGCAGCATATATTTGGATCATATTTTTGTATCCATTCTGCCAAGCCATGTCTTTTAAGTGGAGCATTTAATCCATTTACCTTCAAAGTTAATATTGATTGATGAGGCCTCGTTCCTGTTATATTATTAGTGGATTTCTAGTTGTTTTATAAATTCTTTGTTTCTTTCCTTTTCTCTACCTTTTTGTCTTTGTGGTTTACTGAACTTCTGTCATGTTGCCGTGTAATTTCTTTCTCTTCTTCCTTTGTGTGATTGTTTTATAAAACGTGTAAGCTTTATATTTTTGTGTGTTTGTGATGGTGAATAATGACCTCTTGTTTCCATGTTTAACACTCCTTTGAGCATTTCCTGTAGGGCCAATCTAGTGGTGATAAATTCTTTCAGTGTTTGCTTCTCTGAGAAAAATTTATTTCTCCTTCATTTATGAAGCTTATTCTGGCAGGATATAAAATTCTTGACTGGCAACTTTTTTCTTTCAGCACTTTGAAAATGCCAACCCATTTTCTTCTGGCCTGTAAGGTTTCTGCTGAGAGGTCCACTGTTAGGGCAATGGGGTTTCCTTGATAGGCAACTAGACAGTTTTCTCTTGCTAATTTTAAAATTCTCTCTTTCACTTTGACTTTAATCAATTTGAATATAATATGCTGTGGTGAAGTATTTTTTTGCAATGGATTTGCCTGGGGATTGTTGGACCTCCTGTATATGGATGTCTAACTTTCTTGCTAGTCTAGGAAGTTTCCATCCATTATTTACTTAAATAGATTTTATAAACTCTTTGATCTCTCTTCCTCCTTGGTAATATCAATAATTTGTAAATTCAGTCGCTTTATGTTGTCCTCGATGTCTCCAAGGCTTTCTTTCCTCATTCTTTTTTATTTTTTCATTATTTTTGTCTTACTGGATTTTTTCAAAGGACTTGCCTTTGAATTCTGAGATTCCTTCTTCTGCTTGGTCTAGTCTATTATTGAAGCTTTCAAGGGTGTTTTGTATTTCCTTCAATGAATTTTTCACCTTCACAATTTCTTTTTTTTTTTTTTAAGATATCTAACTCATTGGTAAATTTCTCATTGATATCTTTAAGTGATTTTCTGATTTCTTTGTATTGGTTTTCAGGTTTCTCTTACATCTCATTGAGCTTCTTTAAAATTAATATTTGGAATTCTTTATTTGGCATTATGAGGAATTCTTTTTCATTGGGAATGAAGTACTGATACATGCCTCAACTTGGATAAACCTTGAAAACATTGGGCTATATGAAAGTAGCCAGACATAAAAAGGCCATATATTGTATTCCATTTATATGAAATGCTCAGAGTAGGCAAATCCATAGATAAAGAAAGTTGATTAGTGACAAGGGATGAGGTAAGAGGAGAGGGGGAGTGAATGATTATGTGTATGGGGTTTCTTTTTGGGGTGGTAAAAATACTTTTTGAGTGTATTTAAAACCAGTGAATTATATACTTTAAAGGGGTGAATGTTATAGTATAAATTATATCTCAATTTAAAAAATTCAATATGTAATGTTTAATGATTCCAATATCATTAACCCAAATAGAGTCTTGAAAACTTCACCTGTACTTCGTTTTTCCCAGTTTTAATTTGATCAACACCATGTGTTGTTACAAACAGAAGTGTTTAGAGCATGCATCTCATCTGTGAACTGCAGGGAAGATCCACCACTGATAGTTTTGTCATTTATATTTGCTTTCTTCTGCATTAAACATTTATCCGTGTATAAAATTAAAAATAAAACAAAGTTCATTACAACATCACAACTCATATGCTCTTTAAATAATTCGCAATCCTGTAAGACTAAATGATGCAACAGTGAGAGTCAACCATTAATGCATGTGGCATAGAAAGTAGACTCCTGATTATTTGTTATTCTCTTTATGTTGACTTTAATATCCTCTCCTTTCTTTCCCACTCCACCAAGGATTTCTGGAAAGCCAATGAGTGGCAATGATGTTTGTAAAGGGATGAACTCAAAATGGTGGATTATTGTCAATCTTTGGGTCTTTGACACTAATGGCAAATTAATTATAAGAGATGTTGGAGCTGAGAACTTGAGCAGAGTGCAGTCTCAGCTTACTGAAATATTTACCTTCTAAAATAAGCTCCTAAAAATAGTATCTCTTCATCTATTATTGTGTTAGCATTATCTCCTTCTACCATTAGTCAGCTCTGCTTTCTCCTTTAATCATTGTTTTCTTGGAGTTGCAGGTGCCACCTTAGGAAAGTATACTATGTGCCCTAGGTACTACAGATATCAAAGAGTACACAGAGACTTTTATCTTATTGTTTTCATTAAGTACTTTCAGGGTACTGACAAGCCCGAATGCCAAAAAAGGATTTTCTGGACAAAACACTAAAGGGGATACAGAGCTGCTCAGCCACTCTGTATTTCCTAATTGTCTAAATCGTCTCCACCCCTTCATTCTCAGCAGGGAAACTTTCTTCTAATATCACAGAAAGCAGAATATAGATCCATTGTTAACAGCATAGATGCTGAGACCAAACTATTTCCTTAATGAAATTTAGGTGGGGTTGCATTTGTTCCTTTAGTTCTCAAAGAGAAACATCCTTGAAACAGATAAAACTTATTCTTACTTATAGACTGCTTTTTAAAGCATAAATAGGAGGGTCTCTGAACCTTTACTGCTTTGCCAAAGCCTAACATTTCCTCTCTGATTTTTCTAGTTTGGGGTGGATCAGAATCTGAAGGGATTTGTGGGAAAAGAGTCTGTGTGTGTATCCATTGAATTAAAATTGGAGGACAAAAGAGGGAGGAAATTCCATTTTGCCACATATATAATGTAACATAAAAGTAAATGCTTATTTAAATATCTTTCTGTGTATCTAGAGATAAAGATATATAGATATTGAGCATCAAAAAATGTAAAAACTTATGAAGCATAAATGTAATAAATTTATGTTACAATCACATTGCTAGCTCCTTGACAGTTCCTAAATAATTTAATTTTATAAGATATATTTACCTGCATGTCATCAGCTTGTCTGCTTGTCTAGATATTGACTCAGATATTGATTATAAATAACCATGGTTTTAATACTAATAAATCCAAAGTTTTTAAGCTTAATACGTTTAAGTAAGAAGTTAATTTGTTCACAATTTATAGGTTTGTACAGTCAACAGTTCAAACGTATCGTTGGTCCTAGAATATTTTACTAGTTACAGTACTTTTCCTTGTTTAGTGGATTTGTGCTTTTGATACTCATATGTGAGTGTTAAAAATTAAAAGATTAATAACTATATGACCACACTGATTTTATGTCAAATGGATTTTTTATTATTCAAAAAGTGGTTATTTAGTTAGGAAATGAAGATAAACCAGGAACAAAATTAGCCTTATGACCTTGACTTCTGGAAAGTAACATCAAATGATTGTGCTGTAAAGTAAGCAAGACAAGTAGTGTTACTGTCATTATTCCTATTTTAAATATGATGCCACTAAGTCGGCACCACAGTAGGATGAGGCCCCTTCAGTGAAGGCTTCATGAATAGGCAGCACCTTCCCCTGAGCCAAGTACTCCCAAGCTATTATTTAACTATCTTTTGGCTTCCATTGTTGCTATGAGAAATCCACAGTCAGTTTAGTTATCATTCCCTTGTAGATTACCTGCCTTTTTTCTCTGGCTGCTTTTAAGATAACTTTTTTGGTCACTGGTCCTTTTCATTTTCATTATGATAGATCTTTGTATGGGTTTCTTATTTATTCTCTTTGGCATTCATCGTCATTCTTGACTCTGAAGACTTATACTTCTCAAGATTTGCTGTAAATGGTATCAAGGAAATGTGAATAGTAACTAGAAGGAGATGTGAGGAAGAGAAAGGTTTAGTTTGTCTGTTTTAAAAATGAGGGAAATAATAGCATAAAGAAAAATCCGTGATGCAGTGGGGAGAGGAGTTACTATAGTGATATCCTTAAGTAGATAAGAAAGGATATGATTGTTCAGAGATGGAGGAGTTAGCTTTGGACAGGAGGACCAATAGTTACCGTGGGAAAGCAGAGGGCAAGAGTATGAGTACAAGTGTGTTTTGCTGGGCGGAGGTGAAGGTGAGAGTTTATAGTTCTTTTTTGATTATTTCTATATTTTCAATTAAAATTTCTTCAAGTTGTCTTCTTCATATGTTTCTATGTAGGTCAATATGAAAGAGAAATTTGTATCCAAAATTTGTAGTAAGCTTATAAAAAAAATGCTATGTGTCCAGAGCAGTGATTCTCCACAGGGGTGATATTACCCCACAGGGGACATTTGATAATGTCTGGAGACACTTTGGTTGGCCCAGCTGCAGTCCTCCTGAACCTAGTGGGTAGAAGCCATAGATACTGCCATACATCTTACACTGTGCAGGAAAGCCTCACAAAACAAAGAATTATGTGGCCCAAAATGTCGATAGCACTGAGGCTGAGAAACCCTGGTGTAGAGCAGTGGTGGGCAAAATTTCTTCAAAAAAATAAGATAGGAAACATTTTAGGCTTGGAAGCCATTTAGTTTCTGTTACACCTACTTAACTCTGCCATTGCAGACACATGAAAACACATCGTCAGTTGACAGACGAATGTGCAAAGAAAATGTGATATAATTGCAATGAAATATTATTCAGCCTTAAAAAATAAGGCATTCCTGCCATTTGCCACAGGATGGAGTTGGAGGACATTATGCTGAATGAAATAAGCCAGATACAGAAGGAAATATAATACATGATCTCACTTATATGTAGAATCGAAAATAAAAAGGTCACATCCTGTCATGCATCACTTAACGATGGGGATATGTTCTGAGAAATGCATCGTTAGGTGATTGTTGTGTGAACATCATAGAATGTATTTACATAAACCTAGATGGTATAGCCTACTACACACCGAGGCTATATGGTATAGCCTATTGTTCCTAGGCTACAAACCTGAAGGGCATGTTACTGTACTAAATACTGTAGGCAACTGTAACACAACACTAAATATGTATCTAAAAATATCTACACATAGAAAAGGTACAGTCAAAATATGATACAAAAAATAAAACAGTGGTACACTCCTAAAAGGCTCTTACCATGAATGGAGCTTGTGGGATGAAGTTGCTTTGGCTGAGTCAGTGAATGAGTGATGAGTGAATGTGAAGACCCAGGACATTACCGTATACTACCGTAGATTTAAACACTGTATACTTAGGCTGCACTAAATTTATTAAAATGTTTTTCTTTTTTCAATAATAAATTTACCTCAGCTTACTATAACTTTTTAACTTTATAAAATTTTTAACTTTTTAAAAACTTTTTAACTCTTTTGTAATAACACATCTTAAAGTACAAACACATTGTACAGCTATACAAATTTTTTCTTTATATTCTATAAGTTTTTTTTCTATTTTTAAAATTTTGTATTTTATTTTTTTTGTTTTTGAAATTTTTTTGTTAAAAATGAAGACACAAACACACACTGTAGCCTAGGCCTGCACAGGGTCAGGATTATCAATATTACTGTCTTCCACCTCAACATTTAGTCCCACTGGAAGGTCTTCAGGGGCAATAGCGTACATGGCGCTATCATCTCCTATGAGAACAGTGCCTTCTTCTGGAATCCTTTCTGAAGGACCTGCCTGAGACTTATTGTACAGTTAAGTTTTTAAAATAAGTAGTACAGTCTAAAATAATGATAAAAGGTATAATATACTAAACATATAAACCAGTAACATAGTCATTTATTATTATTAACAAGTATTGTTTACTGTACATATTGTACATGTTATACCTTTAAATGACTAGAAAACAGTAGGTTTGTTTACACTAGCATCACTACAAACAGATGAGTAATGCATTGTGTTATGACATTATGATGGGTATGACGTCACTAGACTATAGGAATTTTCTAGCTCCATTATAATCGTATGAAACCACCATCACATTGGCAGTCTTTTATTGGCCAAAGCATCATTATGCAGTGCATGACAGTATACAGAGACAGAAAATAAAACAGTGATTACAAAGTAGCACACATGTAGAATGACCAAGTCTAGAGATCTAATGTACAACGTGAGGAGTACAGTTAATGAAATTGTATTATATTAGAGATTTTTGGTAAATAAGTAAATTTTAGCTTATCTAGTTATAAAAAAGTACATGAGGTGATAGATATGTTAATCTGTATCACTATAGTAACTATTTTACTATTTCCCTATTTCCTATAACATCATGTTATAAACTTCAAATATATACAATCGAATGAATATATTGTTTAAAAAGTAGGTCCCCAAATCTCTGTTTACATCAATTTGAATTGTTGTTTTGGTAACCCAATATTCTCAAGTCTCAGCACTATATATGCTGTCTAGATTAATTTAATGTCATTTGAACTAGAGCATCTTCTATGAGGCAGCAAATGAAACTGAAATCTCAGAATATTTTATCAAAAGAATAAGGTCTTTGGAGTCAAATAGTCTTGAATTCAAATATTGGCTCAGCCGCTTACTAACTTGAAACAGAGAAAGAATTTACTTAACCACTTGTGCTTCGTTATCTTAACTAATAAAATGGATAATAATTTCTAGTTCATAGAATTGTTAATGGGATTTTATTATTAATAGATAATGTAAGCAAAGTTTGAAGCTCAGTGATGGCCACAAGGTAGCTCTCATTAATTAGCAGATTTTATTATTATTACCAAAATTCTTGAGAAAATCCAAGTACTTCTGAGGCAATTAGACTTTTTCCCAAACATTTTGCATTTTTGTCCAGATGTTTCACTTATTTAAACAATTATATGCATGATAGACTGTTCTGTAAAAATAAATACTAACCCCGTGAAATTTCTTCATGCCTAAAATAGTTTTGTTTTTGCATATTTTTGCTTGCAGAAAAATGTCACACTTCCCATTTTCCAAGTACAAATTGTCAAATAAGTCCTATGTAAAAGAGAACCGTTTTCTGAAGTCAGTAAATACATGAGAAGTTAGTAAAATTTTTCCCTATTTAACTTTCTTTCTCATGGTTACTTAGCAACCAGCTAGTACTTTTGAAAAATCTCCTTTGAATACTAAATTACCTTTGAGATTTGTGTTTATTTCTAAATTGAGCATCAAATATGCAGTCACCATTTCCCTAAAGGACACGATTGAAAACTAAGTAGTATTACCTCATCATCACTAAGAGACCAATGTTTTGCCCTTCCTCTTCAGTAATGTCATTATGTGCTGTTACTAGTGCATAAGAAATTCATAAGAATGTTCATGAGAGTGGAATTACAAATAGGAGTGTGTCATGCAGCCAAGAACCCCCCTTTAATATTTAATATGAGCATTCCTTATTTGCTTTGAGAACACACACATAAAGTGTTATATGAATAAGGTGACAGTACATTCTGGTTTTCCTGGGATGGATCTAGTTTATATCTGCTGTAAATCACCTAAAACTGTTATTTTAGCACTTTCATTCCCCAAACTATCTTGTTTTGGACAATAAATTACATGGTCACCTTAGATTTTAATAATTTGGAGTCACTGCAGAAGAGAACAATGGAAATAATAAGAGGCATTGGGAATAGCCTTTATGAAGAAATGACTAAAGAAATTGGGTTTATGTATTTGTTGAAGAAAAGAGAAAACGTAGCGAGATTTATACTCTTCAAGGAGAAAATACGGAAGGAGATACCCTGATTTCTCTCCCACCCAGGGCTGCATAGTGTTAGAATTCACACACTGGAGGTATGCTGTGTAGAAATTAGAGATTAGGAAGCCATTGTACACATTAGCTTGCACTGCCAATAAAGGTTATTGTTTCCTGTTTTGAATACTTTTAAGGAACAGATAAAATAGGAACATATTTTATGGTTTAGCAATTCTACTGCTAGGTATATATACCCTAGAGGAACTTGTGAAAATGTACATCACAATGTACCTACCAGGATGTTATTAGCATCACTGTAATAGGGCCATACTGACAATAACTCATCTATCCACTAACAATACAATTTATAAAGTATGGGGTATTTAAACAATGGAATATGCTATGCATAAATAAAAATAATTGAAGTGTATATACATGCTACAATATGTATGTATTGTACCATAATGTTGAGCAAAAGACATAAATTAGAAAATAATACATGCAGTATGATTTTATTTATACAAAACTCAAAAAATAGGTGAAACTAATTTTTTAGTATTAGTGGCCCCAGAAACAGCCCATAAATAAAGGATTCAAGTGCAAGTATTAAGTTGAAACATATGAAACTGAAGATCTTCAACCATCAGCCCTGGCCTCAAAGAAGAACAGCTTGAAAAAACTGATGCCTCCCTCAGCAGTGCATTTCCTATTGCTTTAGTAAAAAGAGTGTCCTCTGAGCCCTCCCAGGGAACATGGTCAGCTGGAAGCTTCTCTGGCCCTATATTCTGAATACACGATAGCATGTTCACCCCTGTAATTTTTTCATCCCTTTCTAAATACTCTGCTTGGACAATTTCAACATCTTGCTCCATTTACCATATGCCATCTTTTTTTCCAAATTTCAAGAAGCCACCCCAATAGTGCATTAAGACTGGCTCCAGGAGTCCTTAAGATGTTATATCCTGACTCACAGGACAGTGCCCTCAAATTAATAAACTCACCCTTATCTGGCTTATATTCTGCTCTCTCAGCTTCAGGCATGTACTCTTAGTGAAAGCCCACCCATGCCATGAGCACCTACTAGGCTTTCCACCCTAACACTCAGTTCCTGCTTATACATAATAGCCTGGTCTGCAACATGTCTGGTAAATAGTCTGCTTCCTCTTATAGAAGAGCAGTTAATCTCTAGTTAGACTGTGTTGAGATGTAACACTAGTAATTGCTATATAAGCCATGAATGGGAGCAGGGACAGGTTTTAAAAGATATGGATATGTTCCTTCTGTATAGAATTACTTGGATAAATGGCCATATTTCCCTTAAGTGAAAGAATTGGGTAAATCGTTGTTTAAATACTTGTGTAGTGTTGCACACTCCTTCCTCAAAGGGACCTGGTGTCCTCTTCAATTGATGGGTACTAGTTCTGGCTTGGAAATTGGATAAAGAAATATGATTTTCTATTGTGAGGACCGATGACTGTCTTCTGAGGTCTCTGCATGGTCTCTAAGCAAGGAGAGGCTACTATACTCTAGCATGGTGGAGTGGAGCATTTATGCAGCCCAGTGGGTTCACAATAATCTGGAGGTTCAAGATTTCAAGCAAAGAAGTCCAGGTGTTTTTTGTCCCAGGTCTCTGGGTTCCATTCCTTTTTTATTAGGACTCTGTGTTTGGCATAGGAGAATTGCTGGGACTGTGAATTTTGCATTCTTTGAAAAGTAAATACTTTTACAATTAGATCTTGCATTTGAATTTCAGTCTGCCCTCTCAGTATAGGAAATAAGAGTCTTTCTCATGCTGTTTTGAATAATCTTCTGAATCTCAGATCCTGCAGTGGGTTGAATTGTGTCCCCTGCCAAAAGATATGTTTAAATCCTTAGCCCCAGTATCTGTGAATGTGAACTTATTTGGAATTGGAATCTTTGCAGATATAATCAAATTAAAATAAGGTCATACTGGATGAGAATGGGCCCTACATTCAATGACTAGTGTCTTTGTAAGAGAAAGCAGAGGGAGATTTGGGGACACAGAGACACAGACACAGAGGGAAGAAGGCCACGTGGCAATGGAGGTAGAGGTTGGAATGAATCAAACTGTGGGCCAAGGAGCATCAAGGAACATTTGGCAACCACCAGAATCTAGGAAGAGGCAAGGAAGGATTCTTCCCCACAGCCTTCAGACAGTTCAAGGCCCTGCCAATATCTTGATTTTGGACTTCTAGTTTCCAAAACTGTGAAAGAATAGATTTCTGTTGGTTTAAACCACCCAGTTTATGGTACATTGTTATGGAAGCCCTAGGAAACTAACATACATCCTTAACTTTCTAATTTTATAATTACCATTGCCCCATATCTTTTAAATGACAGAGCTATCACATAAGTGTAGGAACCCCATCTTTCACAAGTGAGAGCCAATAAATATGATGCTACACCACCAGGAATGGGATTCTTGTTGCTCTGTGCCCAAGGAGTTAGTCAATTTCTAAATCCCTTCCTGAAGGTCTGCTTCTTAGAACAACTTATGATATCAATTATTTTAGTTTGAATTCTCTCAGAGACAGACTTTGAGTTAAGGACTTGAGTGCCTGTGGTTTATTTTAGGGGGAAGTGAAGAAAACACTAGCAGGGGGGTAAGGAAGGTAACCAGTTACCATTGTGGACAACTAGAGCTTAAGCCCACTAGACAAACTTAGATAGCTGGTGTAAAACACATCCCTCAGTTTTCCACTGGAGGGACAATGGAAGCAGAGTGTGTTTATACCAATTCCCATCCGTCATTGTTTGAGGGTGCTCCTGAGGCATCTTCCCGAGCACTTCTGGCCCACTTACAGCACAGATCCACCACCCACCAACACCATACACTGCCTATACAGTCCTCTTCTCTCTCTTAATATCTCTTTCTCTCATTATGGAAATGTATTAGATATATTTATGACATTAAATGTATATATATTTATATACGTCTATTATACATACACATATATACTTTTAAAATGTATGATATACAATATTCTAGTATCACAAATAGATATTACATAATATATACATATCATATATACATTTTATGAATTTTTAAAAAAATACTTGAGAATGGTTTACCACAGATTTTTTTAGTGTGCATTTTCTAATAGAAAAATGGTGTTTTCTTACATGACCATTAGGTAACCATCAAAATTAGGAAATTTATCATCAGTACAATACTATTGTCTCATCTGTAGCCCTTTTACGTTTTTGCTAGTAAGCCAAATAATGTCCTCCATGGCATTTATTTTTTCTGCCCCAGGATCCAATCTAGGACCATAAATTTCATTTAGTTGTCATGTCTTCTTTGTCTTCTTTTGGCTGAAAGAGTCCCTTAGACTTTGTTTGTCTTTCATGGTATTGACATTTGTTTGTCTTTTATGGTATTGACATTTTTGAAAAGTATAGATCATTTAATTGTATAACAGAATATCTCTCAATTTGGGTTTGTCTGATGCTTCCTCATGAAAATATTCAGATTATGTATTTTAGATAGAAATATATAAAATTCTCCTTACTTTATATCATATGACCCTGCAGACTCTTTCCTGGTCATAGATGGTTATCTGTAGAGTAGCCAGTAATTCTATCAGGAAGTGTGGAATGAGAGTTCTTTGATCAAGGGTAATCTCACTGGATTATGACAGGTGAGCCAATCAGATGCTTATTCTGCAGGAATGGGAGACACTCAAGAGAAAGGTAGGCATAGCAAGAGCAACAGAAGACAAAAGAGAATAGCTGAGTCACACTCTATGGCAGAACACCAGAGTGGAGCTCAAAGGTTGCCAGTTTCTCAGCAGACAATTGTTAGAGTTGTTGAGACACCAGAACCACTTTCAGATCTAATAGAACAACTGTTGTCTTTTACGCAATATTTTGGTTCCTTGTGAGGCTTGGTTTTGTAGCTATCTCTGTTTTATGTGAAGCTCTAATTAGCTGAGATAACCTAATTGTATCTCTCTTCCCTCTACATTAAGAATCAAAATGATTTAAATAGATGTGAGCTATGACTTGTAGGATCTTATAAAATAGAGATATCAGTGATGGAGGGAAATAATCAGAATACTTATAAAGATGCATCATTTTATTTTCGTGGAGATATAATTCACATAACATAAAACTCACAATTTTAAAGTGTGCAACTCAGTGGTTTTTGATATATTCACTATATTGTACAATAATCACTACAATCTAATTTCAGCACATTTCCATCACTCCAAAGAGAAACCCTGTACATATTCATGGTCATCACAATTTCCCTCTTCCCTGATTTTCTGGTAAGTCGTAATCAACTTTCTGTCTCTAGGGATTTGCCTATTCTGGAAATGTCACATTAATGGAACCATACATTATGTGACCATTTGTGCCTGGTTTCTTTCACTTAGCATAGTGTTTTCAAGGTTCATCCATGTTGTAGCATGTAACATACTTCATTCCTTTTATGGCTGAATAATAGTTTATTGTACTGTAATGTACAATATTAATATACATCACAGTTTGCTTATCCATTCATCATTGACAGGCATTTTGGTTGTTTCTACTTTGGGCTATTATAAATAATGCTGTTATGAACTTTCATGTACAAGTTTTTGTGGGAACATTTGTTTTCCACGCTCTTGGATATTTACCTAGGAGTGGAACTGTTGGATTGTATGGTGATTTTATGTTTAACTTTTTGAGAAACTTCCAAACTCTTTCTACAGCATTGGCATCATTTATGTTCCTACCAACAATGTAGAAAGGTTTCAATTTATCCACGTCCTTACCAATACTTGTTATTGTCCTAATTGTAGCCATCCTAGTGGGTGTGAAATAGTATCTCATTGTGGTTTTTATATGCATTTTCCTAATGGCTAATGGCTAATGATGTTGAGCATTTTTTCATGTGTTAAATGGCCATTTAAATGTCTTTTTGGAGAAATGCCTATTCAAATCATTTGCCTGAATTTTAATCAAGTTGTCTTTTTATTGTTGATTTGTAAGAGTTCTTTATATATTCTGGATAGTAGACTCTTATCAAATATATGATTTAGCAAATATTT
Organism: Indri indri; assembly: GCA_004363605.1. NCBI lineage: Eukaryota > Metazoa > Chordata > Mammalia > Primates > Indriidae > Indri > Indri indri. Next base: position 7,148 of record RJWJ010007781.1, on the reverse strand, counting down.
TCTTCCATTCTGTGGGTTGTCTTCTCACTTTCTTGATGATGTCTTTTTAAAATTTTGATGAAGTCCAATTCATCTGTTTTTAATTTTGTTACTTACACCTTTGGTGTCATATCTAAGAAACTTGTTAGGGCAGGAACTCTTAACGTGGGATGAGAAAGAATTCTTGTCATAAATATTAGGATAAGTTTTAAAGAGAGAAGTTTATTTTACTTTTGAAAAAAGGAAAGGGCACAGCAGGAAAGAAAGAAAGAAGTGTTGCCCTGAGGATAAGAGGTTGGGCTTTTTATTGGGATAGAGGATAGAGTTACTATTGTTGTAAAATGATAACAGGAGGCAGCTGTGTTTGTTTCTTTTTCCTGCTAGGCTGGCTTTATCAGTCTTCTTGGAATGTGTTCTGGCAGATGTGGAGGAGGGTTACATGCCTGCTGTTTGGTCAGTCCTCTTCAAGTGCTGTAAAACAAACTCTTAAAGACAACAAGGGAAGCCACAGGTGGTTAAGCAAACAAAGGGGCAGTTGCGCGTTGTGATTTTTCTCCTTTTTTTTTTCCCTCTGTTAGATAGTTTATTAGTAAAGTCGTCCTTTCAAAACTGTTGCCTAATCCATGATTGTGCAGATTTACAGCATTTCCCTTCTAAGAGTTTTATAGTTTTGGCTCTGACAATTAGGTCTCTGATCTATTTTAAGTTAATTTTTGTGTATGGCATGAAGTAGAGGTCCAACTTCATTTTTTGCATGTGGATATTCAGTTGTCCCAGACCATTTGTTGAATAAACCAGTTGAAGCAGTTGAAGCATCATTTCCCTGTAGAATGATCTTGGCACCTTTGTCAAAAATCAACTAACCATTGATGTATGGGTTGATTTTTGAAATCTCAGTTTTATTGTATTGGTCCATATGTCTATCTTTATGCCGGTACTACACTGTCTTAATTACTGTAGCTTTGTATTAAGTTTTAAAATTGAGAGCTACTCTATGTCCCACAACTTTGTTTTTCTTTTTCAAGATTGTTTTGGCTATTCTGGGCTCCTTGAATTTCCACATGAATTTTTTAAGATCTAGCCACCCAGTTCTGCAAAATAGGCAGTTGAAGATTTGCATTAAATTTGTCAAACAATTTGGGGACTATTTCTATCTTAATAATATTAAATCATCCATTCCTTGAACATGGGATATTTTTTTCATTTATATAGATCTTCAATTTCTTTCAATCATGTTTCAATACTGTTTTGTAGTTTGCAGTCTAAAAGTCTTATACTTTTTTGGTTAAATTATTGTTAGTGTATAGAATACAATTAATTTTGTATCCTGTAAATTTGCTGAATCCATCTAATCACTATGTTTTGTGTATGTATGAAGATGTATTGCTTTAATGAAAAATTAGGACCACATTGTCTGGCTTCCACATTTGTGCCACATCACAGTTAAACACATTGAAACAGTTCTGTGCTGTTTTGAAGGAATAGAATAATAAAAGTCCTTCCTTCTTTCTACTATCTTTGAACAAGAGCTAAATGACTTCTTATCTCCTCACCTTCCATTCTCTCCAGTGACTCTCAAGATACCCAGAAGCCACATAGAAGAGAAATCAGTTATTAAGATTCCTACTTTTATTTTTGTGCATATTTCACAAACATAAAAATGTCAAAATTCTATGTTCTCTAAAAGATGAGAATTCAGCCAGACTTTTAAAAGGATCAGATTAGGCAAAAAACAAGGTAAGTTAACTCATGTTTTTAAAATTTAGCAGAGTCTATATCCATGTCCAATCAAGTAACTTAATGAAATCACTCAAGATAAACATAAAACAATGATTCAAAGTGGAACTATGAACACTGGAAAAGAAATAGTAGCATTATAAAAACCTTAATGTAAATTTGCAGCTAATTGGATTCTAGAGAAATGCAAGAAGCCATTCCAAAGTGATAGAAAACTGTCTACCTTTACATGTACTCAAGTGGATAATGAAAATATAAGTTTTATATCAAAACTTCTCTTTTCAAAATGCAAACTTAAGAACACAATGTCTGTGAATTTCCAGTTAAAAAAATGCAATGAAAAACTTGAGTCTAAAATAATACATAGAGCTTTATACTTTAATCTTTAAATTAGTATATATGTTTTATAGTGTCATCTATCTATCCATCCATTCATCTACCTAGCCATTTATCCATCTTTCTGTGTGTTGATCTACAGTAAGTCTAAGGGTAGTTTGTAAATTTTCTGCTTAAACAAAAAGATACATATCACCACTCTATATTTAGACTTCCTCTGGCCACCTACACATATGTTCAGGCCCTCCCCCTACTCAATTCTTGATACAGACAGATAGCTCTAATACTTCTTGTGAATCTGAAACTGCCTCCTACTGTTTTTGTTTCCCTGGTCTGGATGACTGTATTATGACTAATAAATATTTGCTGCCCTTTTTTGAAAAAGCTTTATATTTTCTTGGATTATCGAATGACAGTCTTAACCATGTGGTTGCTTTAGCCAATGAAATATAAGCATAATTGCCTTGCAATGCTTCAAAGCAAAATCTTTAGAAGACATTTTTCTCTTTTTCTTCTGGCTTAATAACCCATAAAATTCTGGCCAGAGACTTCTATACACCCAGGTCCTGCAGTGAATGTGATGTAGAGCAGAGATACAGCCAACCCAAGATGGACATGAGATATGATTGAAACATGAAACTGTAGTGGTTGTTAAGTCATAGATATTTTGGGGACATTTGTTACCAAAGTATAACTGATACACCTACTGTTTCAGCCTTTTCCAAAAAGCTACTTGAAGGGAGTATAGAGAAAGGGAATACAGTAGGAAATATTTTACTGTTTGGGAGGTAGGAGGAGAGATTCCTCTCAAGTGATGGGGTATGTGCTGGCTCTCCTCTGGCTAGAGAGGTAAAGGACAGCTTCGAGATCAATCCCCACCTACTACTAGGTCCCTGGGAGTATGTGTGCATGGCAGGGAGGAGGGGGATTCTGTCCATCTAGAAGGTAAAGTAACATGCAATGACTGACAGTAAGTGACAGGTAGCATAAAAGTCAGAAGACAAATGAAACCTGGACAGTTGGGGTCTGATATCGCATCACAAAGGGCTTGCAACCAGAATTTGTGATAGGCGGAACACAAGAAAGAGATGGAGGTGGAAAGAAGCTGGTATTCCAAGTTGGGGACCTTCTTCAACAAAAGCAGACAGGCAGAAAATCTCAGAGCATGTAATTTTAGAGTAACAAAGGACAACAATCCCAGAAATTGTTCTTCTAAGATAATTATATGGCAAACATATATTTTGCCTTACTCAATTATATTTTAGACTAATTATGTGCTTTATCTTATATGTTTCACATATCACTATTTGTAATAAAGACAATGGGTAAGTAGACAGACATGTTTATGGTAGTTCCATAAAGAAGAATTGGAAAAGAAAAGATAAAAATAATGTCTTGGGTATTTAATGCCCAAAGAGAATATCAAACTTATTAAAATTAAGAGGTGAACCATTTCATACACCTCAGTTTAATATTGAGACATGAGTTCAGTTATACTTAGCACATTGTGAATTGTTATAATCTATTTGCTTATTACTTGGGAATGGGTATGTAAGTACATGCACCCACAAGCTTACCAGGCAAACAGTATCAATCATGGCAAGGCTAATATACATTTAATAATCTTATTCAGTTATCAAATTTCTGAAGTATTAGGTTGGGTATATGAAATTGCTTTTTATAAGTGAATATTTTTGGAATGAAGTAACATTCTTTGTAGAAAGTATGATTTATTATTACTCTGAGGAAAGGGTTTATTTCCAGAATCTTTAATTTTTGATAAATTTCCAGCTCTGACATAGTCACTGCAGGGCCACTAAATTCACTTGAAAAAACGTTCTGTGGTTTAATTAAGTTTTCATGTCCCTGGTGGAGTAGCAATTGATTCTATGATTCAATTTAGAAATTCTTTCTATAGAATAAATGGAAATATAACTTATTTCAACAGATTAATGCTTTTAATATTTAGTCAATTTAATATAGTTGTACCACTTTATCCTGGACTAGAAAATTCAAAGAAAAAAATCTTTCTTCTTTAGAACTGCAGATTTTAAAGAGCCAGAAGAACATCTGTGTTCCAGCCTCTTTGATCTACATGGAAACTGAGGCTCTTATAAAACCCATTTGTAAAGTTTATTTATGTATTTTCATCTATAAATCTAGATTCCTGAACCGTGAAGGATTGTCAGAGAGACATGCGTGCCCTGTTTCCATGCTCTTCATCTTTACTCCTGTTCTTGAAGGACTATGTAGTAACCTCGAGTGTCCGTGATACATCCACCAGAACATACACAATGCGTGCCTAAGAAAAGTAATTTGCTTCAAGAAAATAAACATCAGTGATGTTTTGGTTTTGTGAGCAGTATGCTCACAGAGCTTTTTCAGAATAGCCCCTACTACTCTTTGAAGGTAATGGTTCCTTACATAATCAGCATTTTAAACCCCACTCTCCTCCTCAGGATATTTCAAGAAGTAGTATTGTCCTAGGATACTGTTCAAGAGCAGCCTTAAAACTTTTTAGAGGAGGGAAATTTATTATGCTACCTTCTTTCCAAGTTACTGCCATCCAAAAGAGGAAGAGCATCTTTGATTTTTCACCGAAGTACAAACCATGTTTCGTGGGCTCAATAGTTAGACCATCCTCATTACATGTTACTTCACCTTCTGGATGGACAGAAACCCCCGCCCTCCCCCCCCGACACACACCAAATTTTTGTGGGTGGCTCCAGTAGAGCTGTCGGCGACCCACTTTTCTTTCGAGAGTGCAATGAGGCAAAAGGCACTTGCTTTTTTCCCTATTGGCTTTATTGACTAATAATTTGCATAACTTATTAATTAACCCATTTAAAATATATAATTCAATGACTTTCAGTATATTCACAGAGTTGTGCCACCATCGCCAGAATCAACTTTAGAACATTTTTATCACCTCCCCAAAGAATCTCCTACTCTCCCATTCCCTCCAATCCCCACTCCACCCCATACCCAGTCCTGGGCAATGACTACTTTACTTTCTGTCTCTATATATTCGCCTACTCTGGACATTTCACATAAGTAGAATATTATAATATGTGGTCTTCCATGTCTGGTTTATTTCCCTTAGCATAATGTTTTCAAGGTTTGGCCATGTTGTAGCAGCTATCAATATTTCGTTCCGTTTGTTGCCAAATAACATTCTATCATATGGACATACCACATTTTGATGATCCAACCATCAGTTGATGAACATTTGGGTTGTTTCCAATTTGGGGCTATTATGAATATTGTTGCTATGAACATTCAGGTACAAGCTTTTGTATAGACATATGTTTTCATTTCTTATGGAGAAGTGGAATTGGTGGGTCATGTGGTAACTCTATGTTTAACCTTTTCAGGAACCCTCAAATTGTTTTCCAAAGTGACTGCACTGTTTTACATTTTTACCAATAAATGAGGGTTTTAATATCACCACATCCATGTTTTTTTTTTTTCTGTTTCAATGTTTTTCTGGGGAGGGGAACCTCTTGACGTGGAAGGATAAATAGCAACTTGTCTTCAATTTCAGAAAGACAATTTGAGTGTTGGACATTGGAGTGTCAGGACTTCAAGCCCAGACAAAGGGAGGCAGCCTCTACTCAGGTCCAGCCTGCTGTGTCTTAAAGATTGTAGTCCCATCTTGCCAAATCTTATAGTTTTTCAAGTGAAGAAAACGATTTGGATGATTGTATGAAATTTTCCAATTTTCAATTTTGGCAACTAATTAAATAAAAGTTCATGTATGACTGTCAAGTGTGGTCTGCTGTTTTGTACCTGCTACAGAGATGACCAGTGGTTTTTAAGATCACAGACCTGATGATATTAAAGCCACTGGTATGACTTCCCTCAGAGGGAACAACTGCTGCTATTACCATGACTTCATCCAGGGGAACTCCTGTCCCTCTCCCCCATGGGCTGACTATAAATTTTGCAAGATCTTTTGTGGTGGTATAGAGGCCTCCTACGAATAGCACATTACTCCAACAGACCACATTTCTACCTGAAATTGAAGTAAAATGTTTTAAGTCAAGTTAAAAAAACTGTTCCCCCCATCATGGCCTTCTTTGGTGTCCTTTCAAAGACAGAAGCATTAGAATTTTTTTCCCCTATTTTACTCATTCTTAGAGTTCCCTGAGCTACAAAAGGGCTGTGGAGTTTCTGGTGAAGCTTCTGCAGAATTAATCTTAGCAGAGACTACAGAATCCTCCACATGGCAGACCCCCAAAAGCAGACACTTATCATCATAGCAAATGTGTATATAGTGCAGGCTACTGGTCTAAATCTAGTTAGATGCATCTGTCCTTGTCCATGCTGATATATAAGATCTGAATACTGCTGCAATTTTGTTAAGAATCTGTCCCAATAAGTAAAAATATTGAGATTTGCCAAACTGCATTTAAACAGCTCTCGTTAATTTTTTTCTAATACTTTGGAGTCAACATTTGGCTCCCTTTGGAAGAAAGAAATACAGTAGTGAAATGTGCCACTTCTGGGCACTTGCCACCCCTGCAGCTTTATATAGATTTGCTCCATGGCACAAGGCTTGCCAAGGAGCAGGTATTTTATGAGAAGAAAAAGGCACCTAGAGCAAAATGTTTGGCACATGGAGTGTGTGCTGTTCCTTCAGCCCAGTGCCTCTGTTCACTGCGTGAGCTACACAACCATGTTCTGTGTACCCTCTGGCTGGAGAAGCTATTGGATCAGACATTCCTAGTGCAAATCCTGGCTCTGTCATTTATTAACTGTAGGGCCTTAGGCAAAGCAGTTAATGTCTCAAAAACTTGGAGTCTTCTTCTGTATAATGGAGATCATAACTATGCTGCAGAAATGTTAAAAGGAATAAAGAGGATAAAGTATGAAAGACACTCAGCATAGTACCTAGCACATGGTAGACAGGAACTCAATAAATGGGAAGATTATTATTATTATACATTGTTAATAAAAAGTTAAGAACAAGTTAGAATTAAAATTCCAGGTTGACTGCATGTCCTGCATGTTGGAGTACTATCCATCAGGGCCACCAGAGAATTATTTCATTCTTTATAAGATTATTTGTGCCTTGGCTTATTTTACTATTTACT